>JAPVLO010002583.1:0-40781 GCA_027257055.1 Cephalopachus bancanus
CCCAAACGTACAGTGCCTAAGTTGCAAGTGACTCATGAGACGTGGATGAAGAACAGTCAAAGTGAGTGATAAGAAGGAAGGATGACTTGAAAAAGTAGAGACACTGCTGGCTTCAGTTCCACTCTCTTTTTTGGGACCCTGATCATAGGGATGTTGGAACACTGTTATTGCCCTAAATTCTCTGAGGATCTATTCACTTCTTATTCAATCCATTATCTCTCTGCTGTTGCTCACATTGGGTAAATTTTATTGATCACCCCTCAAGTACAATAACGGCATCTTTTGCCTTCTCAGCTTTACTGTTGAGCCCATACAGCAATGTTTCCAAATCTCTGTTATTGTACCAAAGTTTTTATATTTTTATATAACTTCTATGTATCACTAAGATTCTATAATTTTGAAAAAATCTGATTCTAGACTATATGTAATTGCTTACTATAGCGTTTGTATGAAGGTTAGTTTAAAACATTTGTCAGGTAATTACATCTGATTCATCTCCATGTTGGCACCATTTGTCTGTATTTCCTCATTTGAAATTTGACTGTTCTGGTTCTTCATCTGCTAGATTATTTTCTATTGCATGCAAGATATATTGTCCATTATTGTAGGAGTCTCTGGACACTATTTTAATATTTTATTTTAGAAATCAACAATTTGGGGGCAACCCCTCAGGTCCTCTCCCACTGTGGAAGGGTTTCTGTCTTCTCAATAAAACCTGTTTTCTCACCTTCCGGCTACAAAACAATATTAAAAAAATGAAATCAACCATTTTGTTTAGGGTTAGTATGCAGATTCTGGTCTCCATTGTTAGGTTTCTGGATTTCTCGCAAGTGTGATTTTCAGAGAGCATTTGCGATGCAATTTTTGTCTGCTTGGTTCATCTGCTGACACAGGGGCCTCAGCTGTTCGCTGCTGGTAATTCCTGAAAGCAGAAGGAGCTAAAGGCCATACTTGATTCTGGTTTTCTTCTTTTCACTTTTTAGTTTAAATTCAAGGGGTACATGTGCAGGTTTGTTACACGGATATATTGAGTGATGGTGAGGTTTGTTCTTCCATTGACCCGCCATTCAAATACTGAACATGGTACCCAATGGGTAGCTGTTTAACACTCAGCCCCTCTCCTCCCTCTCCTCTTTAGGAATCCCCAGAGTCTGTTGTTCTCGTCTTTATGTCCATGTACACCCAGTGTTGAGCTGCCACTTGTAAGTGACAACGTGTGGCATTTGGTTTTCTGTTTCTGCAGTAATATGCTTAAAATAATGGCCTCCAGCTGCATCTGCCTGCTGTAAAAAATCATTCCGTTCTTTCCTATGGCTGTGTGGTACTCCATGGTGTATGTGTGCCATGTTTTCTTTAGCCAGCCTACCACCGATGGTTCCATGTCTTTGTTATTGTGAAGAGTGCTGCGGTAAGCAGACAAGTGCAGGTGTCTTTTTGGGAGAAAGAATTATGCTCCTTTGGGTGTATACCTGGACATGGGATTCCTGGGTCGAGCAGTAATTCTGTTTTTAATTCTTTGAGAAATCTGCAAACTGTTTTGTGCAGGGGCACAACTTGTTTTCATTCTCACCAGCAATGTGTGGGCATTCAGTTTTCTCTGCAACCTCACCAACATCTGTTGTTCTTTGACTTTTTAATAATAGCCATCCGGACTGGAGTGACATGGTATCCCATTGTGGTTTTGATTTGCATTTCTCTGATGATTTGTGATGTTGAACAATTTTTCTTTTTTTTTTTGAGTCGGAGTCTCACTCTGTCACCCAGACTAGAGTGCAGTGGCACATACATGGCCACCGCAGTCTTGACCCGCTGGGCTCAGGTGATCCTTCTGCCTCAGCCTTCCAAGTAGCTGGAACTACAGGCGGGCACCACCATGCCCAACTAAGTTTTTGGTTTATTGTAGAGATGAGGTCTCGCCAAGTTACCAAGGCTTATCTTGAACCCCTGGGCTCAGGCAATCCTTTTGCCTCAGCCTCCCAAAGTGCTGGGAGTATAGGTGTGAGCCACCGGGCCCGGCCAAACAATTTTTCATATTTGTTCACTTGTATGTCTTTTTTTTTTCCAATATTTTTTATTTTGATATTGTAGGGTACAGTTAAGGGTTAGGTATACAAGTATGCTTCATTTAGGCTCCCTTGTTGATAATAGGTGTCTCCTCGTCCCCCGACAGATGGTTACTACCATTAGTCCCATCCCCCCCATGGTTTCCCACTACTGTCAGTCATTTTCTTATGGTAGTGCGTTGGATGATCAAGGTCCACTATATGAGTGAGAACATGTGATACTCAGATCTTTGTTTCTGTGAGAGGTCACTCAGTATTATAGAATCTAGTTGCATCCAGGTTGCTGCGAAATTCATGATTTTGTTCTTTTTTATGGCTGCATAGTATTCCATCGTGTATATGTACCACATTTTTTTAATCCAGTCCTCTTTTGATGGACAGCGTGGTTGGTTCCAGGTTCTTGCCATCATGAACAATGCTGCGATAAACATTCGTGTGCAGGTATCTTTTTTATAGAGTGATTTGAGTTCTTCAGGGTATATTCCCAGTAGGGGGATTGCAGGGTCATATGGGAGGTTGATGTTTAGAGCTTTTAGGAATCGCCACATTGCTTTCCACAGAGGTTGCACTAGTTTACACTCCCACAAACAGTGTAGAAGTGTTCCCTTTTCGCCACACCCTCTCCAACAGCTATTATTTTTGAGTTATTGATAATTGCCATTCTGACTGGAGTTACGTGGTATCTCAGTGTGGTTTTGATTTGCATCTCCCTGATGATTAGTGAGGTTGAGCATTTCTTCATGTGTCTGTTGGCTGCTCAGGTGTCTTCCTTTGTGAAGTGTCTGTTCATATCTTTTGCCCATTTTATAATGGGGTTGTTTGTTTTTTCTTTTTCAGCACATTTGAGTTCCTTGTAGATCCAAGATGTTAAGCCTTTGTCAGACCTGGAGTTGGCAAATACTTTTTCCCAGTCTGTAGGGTGTCTTCCTGCTCTCTTGATGGTTTCTTTGGCTTTCAGAAGCTTGTCAGTTTAATGAGGTCCCACTTGTCTATCTTATCTCTTATGGCCTATGGGTTTCGAGTTTTGTTCAGGAATTGGATGCCAGTTCTGATTTCCATGAGAGTATGTCCTTCATTTTCTAAGTTTTTTAGGTTTGAGGTTTACATTTAGGTCTCCGATCCATTTGGAGTTAATTTTTGTGTATGGGGATAGATAAGGGTCCTGTTTCAATCTTCTGCATGTGTTCAGCCAGTTTTCCCAGCACCATTTACTGAATAGGTTCTCCTCTCCCAGTGATAGGTGGTGAAGGATTTGTCAAAGATGAGTTGGTTGAGAAATTGAGGTTTTGCTTCTGGAATCTCAATTCTATTCCATTGATCTATATGCCTGTTCCTATACCAATACCAAGCTGTTTTGATGATTGTAGCTTTATAGTAAAGTTTGAAGTCTGGTAATGTGATACCACCTGCTTTGTTTTTTTGCTGAGGATTGTTCTGGCTATTCTTGGTCATTCGTTTTTCCATATGAATTCCTGTGTTGTTTTTTCTTGGTCTGAAAAGAAGGTTGCTGGTAATTTGATGGGTATTGCATTGAATCTGTAGATTGCCATAGGTAAGATGGACATCTTCACTATGTTGATTCTTCCAATCCATGAGCATGGATATTTTTCCACTTGTTTGTGTCATCTTTGATTTCTTTGAGCAGAGTTTTGTAGTTTTCATTGTAAAGGTCTTTCACATCTCTGGTTAGGAAGATGCCAAGGTATTTCATTTTTTGTGGCTATTGTGAATGGAATTGTGCTTCTTATTTGGGTTTCTGTTTGTTTATTATTGGCATAAAGAAATGCGATTGTCTTTTGCACATTTATTTTGTATCCTGAGACTTTGCTGAAGGCCTTTATCAGTGTAAGGAGGTTTTTGACAGATTCTCTTGGGTTTTCAAGGTACACAATCATGTCATCTGCAAAGAGAGATAATTTGACTTCCTCTTTTCCTATTTGGATACCCCTGATTGCCTTCTATTCTCTGATTGCTGTAGCCAGGACTTCCAATACTATATTAAACAGGAGGGTGAGAGTGGGCATCCGTGTCTTGTTCCAGTTTTCAGGGGAAATGGTTCCAATTTTTGTCGGTTTAGGAGTATGCTGGCTGTGGGTTTCTTGTGGATGGCGTTTACTACTTTGAGGTATGTTCCCTGTATGCCTAGATGTTTGAGGGTTTTTATCAAGAAGGGGTGCTGGATTTTATCAAAAACTTTTTCTGCATCTAATGATATAATCAAGTGGTTTTTGTTTTGACATCTGTTGATGTATTTAATTACATTTATTGTTTTACGAATGTTGAACCAGGCTTGCATCCCAGGGATGAAGCCTACTTGGTCATAATGGATGATTTTTGAGATGTGTTGTTGAATCCAGTTTGCTAGGATGTTGTTGAGAATTTTAGCATCTAGGTTCATCAAAGATATTAGCCTGTAGTTCTCTTTTTTTGTTGGATCTTTACCTGGCTTGGGTATCAATGTGATGTTAGCTTCATAAAATGATTTGGGGAGGGTTCCATCTTTCTCAATCACCTGAAATAGCTCCAGTAGGATTAGAATCAGTTCCTCCTTAAATGTCTTGTAGAATTCTGCTGGAAAGCCTTCTGGTCCAGGGCTTTTTTTTGTAGGTAGCTTTCTTATTACATAGTCAATTTCCTTGATTGTTATTGGTCTATTTAGGGTCTCAATTTCTTCTTGTTTCAACCTAGGTAGGTTGTGTGATGACAGAAAGTCCTCCATTTCCTTGAGGTTTTCAAGTTTGTTTCCATACAAGTGTACATAGTAGTCTCTGATGATCTTTTGTATTTCTTCAGGGTCAGATGTGACTTCATCTTTTGTGTTTCTGATTGTGCTTATTTGGTTTTTTTCTTTCTTTTTCTTGGTCAGTCTAGGTAGGGGACCATCGATCTTGTTTATCCTTTCGAAGAAACAGCTTTTTGTTCCATTGATTTTTTGTATTGTCTTTTTGTCTTTTATGTCCTGGATTTGGGCTTTTATTTTGGTGATCTCAATTCTTCTGCTGAAATTAGGGTTTCTGTGGTCTTGCTTTTCCAGCTTTCTTAGGTGGCTTGTTAGGCTATTAATTTGTGCTCCTTCCATTTTCTTCATGTGTGTTTGTAGGGATATAAATTCCCCTATTACTACGGCTTTTAAGGAGTCCCAGAGATTTTGGTAAGATGTTTCTTCATTCTCATTTGTTTCCAGGTATCTTTTGATCTCTGTTTTGATTTCATCATTGATCCAGGAGTTGTTTAGTGTCATGATGTTTAGTGACCATGTCTTTGTGGGTTTGGGAGGGACTTTGTTGGTGTTAATGTTTATTTTTATTCCACTGTGGTCCGAGAAGGTGCATGGTAGAATTTCAGTCCTTTTAAATTTGCTTATGCTTGATTTATGGCCAATTATGTGGTCGATCTTGGAATACGTTCCATGCTGTGATGAGTAGAATGTGTATTCTCAGGTCTTTGGATGGAGTGTTCTGTAGGTATCAATTAAGTCCATTTGATCCAGAGTCACATTGAGGTTCTGGATCTCATTGCTGATTTTTTGTCCCAATGATCTGTCGAGGGTTGTGAGTGGGTATTGAAGTCCCCAGTTATGATGGTTTTAGAGTCAATATCTTTCTTTAGTTTTCCTAGAGTTGCTTTATAAAAGTGGTGCACCTATGTTAGGTGCATATATGTTTAGGATATATATTTCTTGTTGATGGAGTGAACCTTTTATATTATGTAGTGACCCTCTGTATCTTTTTTAATTTTTGATAGCTTAAATGGTATTTTGTCGGAAATTAGGATTGCAACTCCTCCTTTCTTGTGTGTTGCATTCGCTTGGAAATTTGTTTCCCATCCTCTTACTTTGAGTCTGTGCATGTCCTTTCTAGTGAGATGGGTCTCTTGAAGGCAGTATATTGTTGCCTGGTGATATTTTATCCATTTTGCCATTCTATGTCTTTTCAGTGGTGCATTTAGTCCATTCACATTCAGGCTAATTATTGAAATGTGAGAGTTCGTCCCTATCATAGAGTTTTTATAGAGTTGTTCTTCCACTTGGTTTATTGTCTTTCTTTTGTTTTGGGGGTTGGTTCATGTGTATTTTATTCTTTTTCCTGTACTCTTGTGAAGAACGTTGTTCTTTTTTTCCCCTTTTCTTCTGTGTTTAGTAGTTTCTTAAGTATTTCATGTAGAGGTGGTTTGATGGCAGTGTAAGTTCTTAGGGATTGGATATCTGGGAAAGATTTTAATTCTCCCTCGCTGATGAAGCTTAATTTGTCTGGATAGGTTATTCTTGGTTGTAATTGTTTATCTTTTAGGACTTTGAAGATAGGGCTCCAAGCTCTCCTAGCCTGCAGGGTTTCTGTAGATAAATCTGCTGCTATTCTAATTGGTTTTCCATGGTAGATGATCTGGCCTTTTTCTCTTGCTGCTTTTAGGATTTTTTTCTTTTATGCGTACTTTGTTTAGGCGAATTATTATGTGTCTAGGAGTTGGTTTTCTCATTTGTTGTCTTGCTGGGTTCCCTGAATCTCTTGTGTTTGAGTTTTTGCATCATTGTTTAGATAAGGAAGTTTTCTTGAATGATTTCATGGAAGGTTTGTTCTAGTGTGGTCTCTGTCTCTCTTTCTGCCTCAGGAAGGCCAATTACTCTTAGGTTTGGCCTCTTGAAGTAATCGCTCATCTCTTGAAGGTTTTTTTCTGTCTTTTTGAGCTTGTTTTCTGTGTTTTTGAGAGTTTGGGTTAGTTCTATATTTTGGTCCTCAAGCTCTGAGATTCTTTCTTCTGCTTGGGTAATTCTGCTTTCCATCTTATCAGTTTGTTATTTATTTCATTCACAGTATTCTTTATTACTGTTATCTCAGATATCAGCTTCTTTCTAGTTTCCTCTTGGGTCTCCTCAATTCTTTTTAATCTCCCCATTAATGTCTTGATACCTAGGTTTGTAGCTTGAGACCAGTCATTCTGGGGTCTTCATTGTTTGCATTCCGAAGTCAGTTTTCTCAGTGTCTGCCCTCCCAGGAGTCTTGGAGAGATCCATATTCTTCTTTTGGTGTTTCTTCATTTGTGTAGATTTTTCTCTCATCCTGTAGTGGCTAAAGTCACTTGAGCTCTGATCTCCCACCTCTTCCCTCTGTTTTTGTTGCAGGCAGCTAACCTGTTGCCTTGGAAGTCTGTAACTCTTAGTTGTCTCTGTCTGTTCAGCGTAGGGGAGGGGTTTTGTCTCCTGTTTAACGATGTCACTGTGGAACCGAGCTGGAGGCTCTGATAGGTGGGGGGGGCGATGCAAATCTGCCTTGAAAATGGCAGAGGTGGTAGTTTTCCTTTCACTTTTTGAGATGCTTGTGTGGGTCTCTATGTGGGACCAGCTGCACAGCTGGGCGCTGGATCCGGGGTGCCACCAGCAGGCTGGGGTGGAGGAGAGGGTCGGGCGTTCCCTCCTCTGGAGCTGGGAGCCTCCAATAAGCACCTTACACAACCTTGGGGTTCTGCTCCCTTACACAGGCTTGAGGTGGCACGCTGAGTGCCTCAGCCAGGGTGGGCCCGGGACTCCAGATCTCCAAAGCTCCAAAGGGCAGGTGGTGGCCCTAGGTCCCTCACAGGGCACTTCAGCCAGAAATGGGACTGGTATCTCTGAGGGGCGGGTGCCCAGAGCCTCCCTGGGTGACCAGCAGCTTGGTGCTAGGTGCTGGTCGTGACAATGTAGCCAGGGAGGGAGCAGAGATCTGGGATTCAGGATTCCCCAGCTGGCAAGAATCACATATAGTGGAGCAGCCGCAGCCGGGCCACAATATCTGGCCCTGCGTGGGACCAAAAGTCCCCGGGGCCTCATACCAGTGTGGCTGGTTGTGGGCAGGGGGCTGCAGGAAAAAAAGTAAGAGTGTTTTTGGGAACTCACATTCAGAGAGTCTCACAGATCCACCTATGCCATTGCCATCTTCAGGAGGCTTGTATGTCTTTTATTCAACAGTGCCCATTCTGTCCTTTGCCCACTTTTTAATGGGAGTTATTTATTTGTTTATGTTTCTCATCAATTTGTTCTTTATAGATTTTGGACATTAGTCCTTAGATGCATAGTTTGTAAATATTTTCTCTCATTCTGTAGATTATCTATTTAATAGATAACTATCTGTTGATGGTTTGTTTTGATGTGCAGAAATTCTTTAGATTCATTAGGCTCCAATTGGCAAATTTTGGTTTTTTGCTACAAACACTTTTGAGAGCGTAGTCATAAATTTGTTGCCTAGGCCAATGTTAAGAACAGTGTTTCCTAGGTTTACTTCTAGGATTTTTATAACTTTAGGTTTTACATTTAAGACTTTAACCCATCCTGAGTTCAATTCTGTTTATGGTGATGGTGGTGGGGTAGTCCAGTTCCATTCCTCTGCATATGATTAGCCAGTTTTCCCAGCACCATTTTTAAAATAGGTGTTCTATGCCCCATGTTTGTTTTTGTCATCTGTGGATTTTACCATGAATATCCCTGGTGATCCCACTTGAGCAACTGGGCTTTATTTCTGGGTTTTCTGTTCTGTTCCATTGACTTATGTGTCCGTTTTTGTACCAGTATCATGCTATTTGGTTACTGTAGCCTTGCAGTAATGTTTGAATTCAGGTAATGTGATGCCTTTGGCTTTGTTTGTTTTGCTCAGTTTTGTTTTGATTATTGGCCCTCCTTTTTGGTTCCATATGAATTTTAAAATTGTTTCTTCTAATTATGTGAAAAAGTGACACTGATAATTGTATAGGGATGGTGTTGAACCTGTAGATTACTTTGGACAGTATGGGCATTTTAGTGATATTGATTCTTTCAATCCATGATCATGGAATATTTTTCCATTTGTTTTTGTCATCTTTGATATCTGTCAGGGGAGTTTTGTAGTTCTCATTGTAGAGATCTTTCACCACCCAGACTAGTTGTGTTTTCAGGTATTTTATTTGTGTGTGTATAACTATTGTAAATGGGATTGTGTTCTTGATTTGGTTCTCAGCTTGAACATTGTTGGTGTATAGAAATGTTATTGATTTTTGTCATTGATTTAGCATCCTGAAGCTTCACTGAAGTCATTATCAGTTCTAGGAGTCTTCTGGCAGAATCTTTAGGGCTTTCTGGATAGAGAATCATATCATCTGCAAAGAGAGATAATTTGACTTCCTCTTTTCTTACATGGATGCCTATTATTTCTTTCTTTTGCCTGATTCTTCTGGCTAGGACTTCCAGTACTATGTTGTACACAAGTGGTGAGAGTGAACATCCTTGTCATGTGTCAATTTTTAGAGGTAATTGTTCCATCTCCTTTCTGTTTGGTATGAGGTTGTCTATGGGTTTGCTTTAGATGGTTCTTATTATACTGAAGTATGCTCCATCAATTTCTGGTTGACTGAGCATCTTTATCAAGAAGGGATGTTTATTGAATAACTTTTTTCTGCATCTGTTGAGATGATCACATGTTTTTGTTGTTTTAAGTTGTTTATGTAGTGTTTCATATTTGTTGATTTGCATGATTTTCCAGATAGGAAGACCAACTATAAAGGTATCATAATTAAGACACACAATAAGACACAAATAGACCAGTGGATCAAAGGGAAGTGGTCACCAACAGTCTCACATATGTATGATATCTACATTTACAAGAAAAGTGCTACCTCAATGTTTTTAGGGCAGAATGGCCTATTAAATAAGAGGAGTTGAACTAATTGGATATCCACATGGAAAAAAGTTAACATTGGCACCTAATTTACACCATACACAGAAATTAATTTCAGAAGCTAAGATTTTTAAAAAATAATGTGTAAGCATATCTTTATGATCTTTGGGTTGACATACACATATCTGAAACAGGACACATAGACACTAATTAGAAAGAAAAGCATTGATAATATTTACTTTATCAAAAGGAAAACATTTGTACATCAAAAACACATTTAGAAACTGAAAAGATTAACATCAAGATGAGAGAAAGTTATGTGCAATACATATATATCCCACAAGTGTCTTATGTACAGAATGTAATACCTTCTCAAATCAAGAAAGAAAAAGGATAATACAATAAAAATAGGTTAAATATTTGAACAGGAGTTTCACACAATAAGACATCCAACCAACTGAGTAATAAACAGACAAACAGTTGCTCAAGTGGGGTCACCAGGGATATGCATGGTAAAATCCAGTGAGATATCACCAAACAACTACCAGAATAGCATCTAAGACAGCTAACAATATCAAAGCTTGGTGAGGATATGGAAGAACGCTCTACTGCTGGTGGGAGTGTAAATCGGTACCAGTACTTTGGAAAACTGTTTAGCATTATTTATTAAAGTCAAACATGTGCATTTTCTATAATCCAGCAATCTCAGTGGCTTGAAAATTGTATCTTTACCAGCTTGCAGTTCTGTATGTAGGTCAGAAGTCCATAAGTGGCATGACTCTGTTCTCTACTTGATGTATAACAGGATGTACACAGGGGTTCGGCCAGGCTGTGTGTGTCTTTGCGAAGGCTCTGAGGAGGAATGAGTTCCAAGATCTTTCAAGTTACCAGCTGAATTCAATCACACTCTCAGATCCTAGAGGCTACCCACAGTTTCTTGCCATATTGACTATCCCATACTCCCTCTCATGCTTGAGTATCTCAGGAAGACCCCAGGCCATTTTAAGAGCTTGACTGATTAGGCTTACCCTTGATCACCTTCTTGTGGGAAAGTCCACTGATTGGGACCTTAATACATCTGCAACATTTATTTTCCCACATAATGTAACATAATTACAGGAGCAATATCTCATCATATTCACAGGCTCTTCTCACACTCAACATGAGGAAGTTACAGATGATCAAGGGTCATTAGGGCTCACCTTAAAATTCTCCCTACCACAATCTGCCCTCTAGCCCCCAGGGATCTATCTGTCTTATATGCAAGATGCATTCACTCCCATCCCACAGTCTCCAGATTTCTTATTATATCACAACATCAGCTCCATTCCAAAAGCTCATCTAAATCTCTTTCAGTCAAAAGTCCAAACTCTCCTCATCTCAACCATCTAAATCAGGCATGGATGAGGCTCCTGGGTATGATCCATTTAGGACACAGTCCCTCTACTACTTTGGGCCAGTGACACTAACGCGACAAGCTATCTTCCTCTAACACTCCCAAAATACAATGATAGGAAGAGGCATAAGACAACGGCTATGAACATTCTAGTTTAATACCAGGGGAGGGAAAGAGGGAAGGTAGAAAGAGGTTAGAGTTATAAAGCAGAATGGAAATCCAGCTGGGAAATCACCAGAATTCTTTGATAAATTTTCAAAGCCTGTAACAATCTGCCCCTAGGCTCTTAGTTCTTCCCTCTGAGTCATTCTACCTTTCTCATGAAAGGCAGCAGGTATTTGCAGCTGAGTAGTCTTATTAGCCTACTTCCTGCCAGTAGCATCTTAGGGCTCCCACAGCCTCTTTTCGTTTTGTACTCTCTCTTTCCCTTTAAGTCCAAGCTGGCAGTATTTCTGCTGCTTGAAGTTTCTTAAGAACCTTGTGGAACTTGGGTGGATTTCAATGGCATTCACTCTATTACATAAAAGCCCCATTTGCTCAAGGTAATCCCTTCTTCATTTGGAGGTGCTGCTGAGATGACTGAGGGACAGTACCCTTAGGCGTCCCAGAGGCCCAGTGATATAGTTAAGACAATCAGTGAGACACACCTTTAGTTTCTCGAAGGGGTTTTTGTGGGACTAAATACTATGAACTGTTGATGTTTCTAAGCTTTTAGCAAATGTTTGAACAGTCACACCTCCTGCTTTCTCCCTAGGCGACACTTTCAGAAGCAATCTCTTCATTTAGCATCATTCACCCCCTCTTCCCCTGACTTTTAGATAGGCTGAAAATTTTTCTAAATCATTCAGTCCTGGTTCCTTTTGTTTAATAATTCTTCCCACAATTTATCTTTCTCCTCTCACTTTCTACTATAAGAATCAAGAAGAAACCAGGCCACTCCTTCAACAGTTTACTTGGAGGTCTTCTCAACCATACATACAATGTCCTTACTTACAAGGCCAGTTTTCCTCATTACTGCAGAATGCAATCCTGCCAAGTATTCTGCCACTCTATGACATTCTCCCTTCCTGTAGTTTCCAATCACATGTTCCTCACTTCATTTTGACCCCTTGCTGTCTGAAACCTCCAAGTCCACATGTGTACTAAAAGTCTGTTAACAGTAATTTTGGCTTTCTCTGAGGTAATTTAAGATTTCCCTAAAAGTCTCGTTATTGTTAGAAAGTCCCCACCAGTAGAGTTTTTAAATTTCAGATTTATACTAACAGTCTGCTTAAGGTAATCAAGGTTTTCTTGTCATGCTCCCCAAATTCTGCCAGCCTCTACCCACTGCCTTGGCCATATATCCAGTTTTGTCATCTATATTTTCTTCTTTCCACAAAACTGCGGGCAACAATCTTGTTAAACTTTCTGCCACTATATAGCAAGGGTTCTCCTCCCTCCAGTTTAAGTAATGTGTTCCTCCATCCTTCTGAACTCTCCCCAGCAGTGTCTTAAAAGGCCTGACTTCTACTTACAGTCTGTCCGAGGCAATTAAGGCTTTTTTCCAAGGCAATATGGGCTTTCTTTCTCATGCACCTCATAATTCTTCCAATTTTCCCCCACTACCTAGTTCCAAAGCCACACCCAAGTTTATTGGTGCTTGCATTGTGTTAGTTAATTTCACACGTCAACTTGACTGGACTAAGGAATACCTAGAGAACTAGTAAAGCATTACCTCTAGGTGTATCCATGAGAGTGTTTCCAGAGAAGATTGTCCTGCCAGCCAGTGGACTGACTGGGAATGTCTGCCCTCAATATGGGCAGGCTGCATTCAGTGGGCTGGGGGACTAGATAAAACGAAAAAGGAGCAAAGAGGATTCTCTCTCTCTCTCTCTCTCTCTCTCTCTCTCTCTCTCTCTCTCTCTCTCTCAGAGCTGGGATAAGTTTCGTCTCCTGCCTTTGGACATCAGAACCCAATGTCTTGGAACTCCAGGACTTTTACAAGAGTGGCCCCCCAGGTTCTCAGGCCTTTAGCCTCAGCCTGAAAATTACAACATCAGCTTCCTGGTTCTGAGGCTTTAGGACTTAGGCTTAGCCGTACTACTGGCATCCTAGAGTCTCTGCTTGCATAAGCCCTGTTGTGAGATTTCTCAGCCTCGCTAATCATGTGAACCAATACCCCTAATAAATCCCCGGTCATATATCTATATTATCTATCTATCTATTTATCTATCTATCTATCTATCTACATCTATCATCTGTCTAATCTATCTATATCACCAATATCTATCTATGTCATCAATATATATATATATACATTTACATCTATATCTATCCTATTTGTTCTGTGTCTCTGGAGAACCCCAATACACAGTGGCAGCATCCCACATCCAGATACCAAACCTATACTAGTTTTCTACTGATGTGGAACACATTACTACACTCTTAGCAGCTCAAACCCACACTCAATTGTTAGCTCGCCGTCAGAACTGTTGTGCACTGTGTGACTAGCTTCTCAGTTCAGGGCTTTATAGGGTGGGATGGTGTTGGACTTGCTGTGTTCCTTTCTGGAGTATCTGGGGAAGAAGGCTTTGCAGACTCATCCATGTTGTCGGCTGACTTCTGTTCCTTGTAGCTGGGGGACTGAGTCCCCCACTTTCTTGCTGGATGTCAGCAGGGAGCAGCACCCATCTCCCAGAGCAGCAGTCCTCAACATTTTTGGCACCAGTTTCCATGGATTGGGGGGATGGTTTCTGGATCATTCAAGTGCATAACATTTATTGTGCATTTTATTTGTATTATTATTACTTTGTAATATAGTGAAATAATTAGGCAACTCACCATTTTAAAAAAAAAACAGGTATGAATGGAAGTGGTAAATAAAATAAGGAGCAGGCCACGCATGAACTAAAATAAGTGTCAGATTCTGACTTGAAGCCTGTCACCAGATGCAGCTGTACAATTGAAGTACATCAACTCACTTGCCACTCATTGATAGGGTTTTGATATGAGTCTGCAAGCAATTGATTTATTGTGGTCTCCATGCAGTCAGATCTCACTGCTAATGTTAATCTGTATTTGCAGCCACTCTCCAGCCCTTGTATCACTACTACGATCACTGACTGCCTTAGCTCTGCCGCAGCTCATCAGGCATTAGATTCTCATAAGGAGCACGCAACCTAGATCCCTCATATGTGCAGGCCACAATAGGGTTCGCGCTCCTAGGAGAATCTTATGCTGCCACTGATCTGACAGGAGGCGAACTCAGGCAGTAATGTGAGCTATGAGGAGCAGGTGTAAATGCAGATAAAGCTTCATTTGCTGGCCCACAACTCACCTCCTGCTGTGCTGCCCAATTCCTAACAAGCCGTGGACCGGTAGCAGTCCATGGCCCAGGGTTTGGGGACCCCTGTCCTAGAGGACTCCTGCAGTTCCATGTCACAGGGCCCCCTCCAAATGCTCTCTCATGCTTCAAATCTCTCTTTCAGCAAAAACCTAGGTGCTTGGAAGAGCTCACCTGACTAGGTTTGGCCCACCCCAAATAATCTCCCTATATTATGGGCAATTTATGTGTGACTTTAATTACATCTACAAAACCCTTTTTGCCATAAAAGTAATATGATAACAACCCCCTTGGGTCCCCTCCTACGGTAGGAGCTTTTCTGTCCTCTTAATAAATCCTGCTTTCTATAAAAAAGATACCTGCACATGTATGTTTATCGCAGCATTGTTCACAATAGCAAGATCATGGAACCAACCGTGCTGCCCATCAAAAGAGGACTGGATATAAAAAATGTGGTACATATACACAATGGAATATTACATAGCCAAAAGAAGAACAAAATCATGAACTTTGCAGCAACCTGGATGAAATGAGAGTCTGTAATACTGAGTGATCTTTCACAGAAACAAAGAACTGAGTATCACATGTTCTCACTCATAAGTGGACCTTGAACAACTACCGTAATACTATAAGAAAAGGATTGACAGTGGCAGGAAACTATAGGGGGACAGGGAGGGGAAGGAAGGTGGGATTAATGGTAGTCAATATCTGTCTGGGGACGGGGGGACACACCTCATCAACAAGGGTATCTGCACAATGCATATTTGTATACCTAACCCTTAACTGTACCTCACAATTTTAAAATTAAAAATATTATTAAAAAAATTCTGCTTTAAAAAAAAAAGAATGTAAGATCATGGGAGTGATATCTTGTCACATGCATAGGTTCCACCCCAACTCAGTGGGAAGGGATTATAAAATGCAAGGGTCAATGAGGATTATCATAGAATGCTGGCAACCACACAATCAAGTATATATGCAACAGAAATTCATAAACATGTTCTCTGTAAGACATGAGTAAAAACATTCGCAGCATCATTATTGATGATAGTCACAACTGGGAAACAATCTAAATGCCTATCAACAGTGGACTCGTTGTGGTGTATTCATATAACAGAATATTATACAAAAATAAAACAAACAAACATCCCTACATGCAACAACGTGGTTAGATCTCAAAATAAGAGTATTATGCAAAAGATGCCAGGCATAAAGTTGTCCATGATATATCATTCTGTTTGTATGAAGTTTAAAGACAAGCAAAAAAAAATCCATAATGACATAGATCAGAACAGTGGTTACTTTCAGTAGTAAAGACTAGAGAGGGGCACAGTACAGGTTTCTGGTGTGCCAGTAGTTTTCTATATATTGTGTCAGTCTTGGTGATGGTTTCATGCAGGTGTTTCCTCAGTAAGATGTCATCAATTTGGTGTCCCTTAAGATTTGCACACTCTTCTCTTTGTATGTTATACTTCAATAAAACAAAACTTGCTAAGCATGGAAAAAACATATAAAACACAAAAGAATGGACAGAAACAGGCTTCAGACTCAAATCCCTCATTACAAGTCTAAAATCCCAATTGCTGGAAAACCAATTATTTTTCCTGACTCATTTGTACATAAAATGTGACCTGAACTGACATGATGCTGTTTGTAGTCTTTATTTACTCTTCTTGGCAAAATATTTACTTTTTTTCTGCATAAATGTTGTTTTATCAGATTCAGCATTGCTATTCCAGACCCTCCATGGTTCTTATGTAAAATGTGGTATAAAAATTCTGAAGCATTTGGTCCCAAGACTTTCAGATAAAGGGCTGTGGATAGGTGGTACTAGAGAATTTTGACAAAGTTCTGCCAGTCAAGGACAGATTTAGTAGACAAGATCTAAGAAAGACTAAAGAGAGTTTATCAAAGATGGAATGGATTTCTTGAGTATTTTTTCATCATTTCAGATGATATTGTTTTCCCTCTTTGACCCATTGGTATGATGGATTATTAAAATGTTAAATAATTTCTTAATAATACACCATCTTCTCATGGCTAAAAAAAGCTAGCACGATGGGGTAGATTTTCTATATATTGTTGACATTTATCCACTGAAACTTCATGAGTAAAAATTAAATTTATTTTACAAAAAGGTGAAATATTTATATACTTGTAAGAGAAACCAGAGTGTGAAAAAATTAAATCTATTTTCATAAGGGATATAGATCCACATTTCTCTCTATGTATATACTTGTGGGCTCTTGTGCATGTGTCTTTTACAGATTTTAGTATCAGGCTTTAAGGCTACCCCCAGTAAATAAATTTGGGAGATTTCTGTCTTTATTTCCATCTTCTAAATCAATTCAATAAGGTTTAGGAATTTGTGTTTTCTGAAAAGAATTGAATGATTGTATTCATCTCCACTAGTACTTTCCTCAGTAGTGTTGCTTCCTGAGCTTAGTTGAAAAAAAAAAAAACCGAAACACCATTTTCTGATAAAGCTGTGACTATTCAAAATATGCATTCTAGGACAGGCAGAGAAGTATGTGGGAAAGAAGATGGATGCTGATATCAGACAGACTTGGGAGACTGTCACAGATCCACCACTTAGTGTATGACTTTCAGCAAGTTACTTAATCTCTTTTAGCCTTAGTTTCTTCATTTGTGAAATGGGAATAAGGTCCCATTTATGTTTTTTTCTGCAGAAATATTGTTTTACTAGAAGTAAATATTGTTTTCTCTTTTATTGTTTCCCCAAGATTTGGCAGAGGACAAATTTCACATTATTACCCTAGCCAATTAGTGTGCAAATCTGCTATGATCCTTTGCAATATATGCACATTGAAGGACTAATACTGACAACCGACATCAATAAGCAAGCAAGAAATAATAACTGTCTTAGTAATTACATATATTTTGGGGTACTTGTTTAATCTTTAAATTATGCTTAGAATTTCTGTGCATTCTACTATGTAAAATTTCTAGACTATTATTACATAAAATAAATTCAACTATTATTTAATTTTCTAAAATCACATATATACAGGATTTTAAGAGATAAACAGTAATACTAGCATTGAATGAAAGCAGAAATCATTTGGTTTTAAATTCATCCCCCCACCCTCGACACACACACACACACACACACACACACACACACACACACACACATGCACATACACTTCTCCTGCCGGGTCCTCAAGACAACTGCAAATCACAGGCATATACTGATTGTAGCATATTTCAAAAAAGACCACAAAGGAGACTTCTGGTTTCAGCTCTGCATGCAAAGGGCAAGAAATCACCAATCCTGCCCTTACAACAAGAAAACACTGTAAAAATGGAATGAATGTATTTTTTTGAACTCATCACGGAACTGAGGGGGCAGGGAAAACCACCACCCTGGAATATTGAAAGACTGTCAAGCCCAAAGTATCACAACCGAGATCTGCTTACCTGGATCAGAAACTTATAAACTGGGAAGAATGTTTTAATGGTAAATAGGGTGAATTGCTTGAAGATGAGCATAGACTAGCATGAGAGGGAGAATATGCTGGAAACTGCTGTCTTAAGGGATATCTATAGGTTTTCATGGTGAAGATCTGAGAAAAATGCCCTGGATTTTCTGACTGGAAGAAAGGAAGAGTAATCATTGTGCCCCACCCTCCCAGCCTTCTCCAAGTAATCTAGGCTTTCTGTGTCACCTGTGGAAAAAAATAGTCAAGAGAGGTCAAGTCTATAAGGATACAAGGAAATAATTTGGAAATATTGCAGCCAAAGAAATTATAGAAGACATAGGAAGAAGGTAATACCATTGGAGAAAAACTTGTGAAGGTTACAGGTCAGAGATAGTTCCACTGAAAGACGTAGATTCTGTTGTAAAGTCATAGAATTCGTCCCTTCCCTCACACCTTACCACCACACCAACCGGGTTCCAGAGAAATAATAGTGGATTGTAGCGGAAGGTTCTGCAACACAGACTCTCTCTGAGCAGGAGTCCTTTGGGAAGCCTAAACTCAAAAGAGGAGACAAAAAACAAGGATACCAGAGAAATTAAAATCTTCTGGTTCTTATAGTTACAACAACCATAAAACACAGCCCAGCTACCAACCAGATTTACACGAAATATGTAAATATTCACAATAAATATGTATTTACTTCATGTCCTATAGCCCTATAGAACACAACTGACTTTCAACAAAAAACAACTAAGCATGCAAAAATAACATAAAAAGAGAGATGAAGAGACAAAGCTAGCATTAGAACCAGTCTCAGATATGACACAGATACTGGAACTGTGAAACAAGAGTGTAAAATAACTATGAGTCATATAGGAAGGGACCTAATGGAAAAATGGACAGTATGCAAGGGCAGATGGGTAATGTAGTAGAAAGATGGGATTCTGAGACAGAATTAAAATGAAATACTAGAAATATAAAACATAAAAGAAATGATAAGTGTCTCTGAGGGACTCACTGGTAGACTCAGCACAACCTAGGTAAGAATCAGTGAGTTTGCAGATGGGTCAACAAGACTTTCCAAACTGAAATACAAAGAGAAAAAAGGATGGAAAAAAAACCCAGAATTGAACATTCTACTGTGTAAAAAAAAAGCAAGAAGTTTGACCTATTAATCCAAATACCAGAGAGAGAAACAGAACAGAAGAAATGTTAGAAGCAATAAAGACCAAGAACTGTCAAAATTAATAACAGTCTCCAAACCACAGACAGGAATGTTTGCATATATCATGCAGCACATATATCAACACACACACACACACACACACACACACACACACACACACACACACACAAACATCACAAAATCACATCTAAACATATTATATTGAAACTGCAAGCTTGGCTCGGTGGCTCAGCCTGTAATCCCACACTTTTGGGAGGCTGAGGTGAGTGGATTGCCTGAGCCTGCGAGTTCGAGACCCACCTGGGCAAGTTGGCGAGACCTCATCTCTACAATAAATCAAAATGAGCCAGGCATGGTAGTGCGCGTCTGTAGTTCCAGCTACTTGGAAGGCTGAGGCGGAAGGATCGCCGGAGCCCAGCGGGTTGAGGCTGTGGTGGCCGGGAGCAGCCACTGCACTCCAGTCTGGGTGACAGAGTGAGACTCCAACTCAAAAAAATAAATAAATAAAAACAAAATAAATATATAAATAAATAAAACTGCAGAAAATTGAAAACAAAGAGAAATCTTGTAAGTGTAAGCCAAAGGATAAAAACATCTTACCAATAGGAAAACATGGAGTAGAATTACAGCTGACTTCTCATCAGAACCCATGGAAAGAAGAGAGTAGACTGAAATATTTAAGTGTTGAATGAATAAAAAAATCACATACCTAGAAGTCTATATCCAAAAAAATTATTATTGAAAAGTGAATAAGAACTAAAAACTTTCTCAGAGAAATAAAAATTGAGTAAATTAATCTTCAGGAAACCGACACTGGAAGAAATGTTAAAAGACAGGAGGAAAATAACATATCAGAAAACAGAGTATACATTAAAAAAAAAAAAGAATGACAGTGAGTGAAGGAGCAAATGGAAGTAAAATCACATCTTTTCTGTTGCTTATTCTTGCAAAGTCTAAAGGATAACTGATTGCTTAAGATAGTAGTAACAATGTATTAGTTGACTGTGGGATATGAGTAAGTAAAATGAATAACAGAATCAGAAGGAGTAATTGGGAACACTCTCTTATTTAGTACCTACACCACATATTAAGCGGTATAGTGTTATTTAATAGTGAACTGGGATATGTAAATATGTATATTGCAAAGTCCATGGTAACTGCAAAGAACAATTTTAAAAGCAGTATAATTGATCATCTAAGAAAGGGTGTAAAATCTCAATCAAAACCAGAAGAGGGAAGAAAAAAGAGAGGCTTTCCTGTACAGGGGTTATCTATGTAGAAAACGTCAAAGAATTACCAAAAAAAAAAAAATCCTGCTGAATTAATAAATGAATTTTTCAAGGCAACAGGATACAAAAATCAAGACACTAATGAAAATTGTTTACTTATATACAAGCAGTGAAAAATTAGAATTTGATTTTTTAAAAATTACCCTTTACAATATCGATGCTACCTATTAAGGACTTAGGTCTAAACATAACAGTCATATTGTAATATATATAAATAACATACGTATATTATTTATATTATATATAAAATATAATATTTATATAATATAAATATTATATATAAATAGATTAATTGTATAATATAAATATTATATAAATAGATTTTTTTCCTTTATTTTATTTTAAAGATGTGGAGTACAAGTCAGGATTAGGTACATAAGTGGTCAACATGCTGGTGAAGTTTGGGCCTCTCGCTTCTCCTGGTTTAGAATAATGTTCCCTTAGTGATGTTATGTACCCTATTCCTCCCCTGGCAGTGTCCTGCTACTGATGATCCCTTTCTTATAGCATTATGACAGGTATTCAGGACTCATTTATGAGTGAGAAGATGTAGTATCCAGTTCTTTGTTTCTGTGGTAGATCACTGAGTTTCTGTGACAGACTCGAAATCCCTCCAAGTTGCTGCGAAGTCCATAATTTTGTCCTTCTTTATGACTTGTACCACATATTTTTATCCAGTCCACTTTCGATGGGCAGCATGATTGGTTCCATGCTTTTGCTATTGTGAATAGTGCTGCAGTAAACATGAGTGCACAGGTATCTTTATTGCAGAATGATTTGAGTTCCTCCAGGAATATTCCCAGAAGTGAAATTGCTGGGTCATATGGAAGGTCAACTTCTAGATCTTTTAGAAATTACCAGACTGTTTTTCATAGAGTTTGTACTAATTTACATTCCCACCAACAGTGTAGAATCATTCCTTTTTCTCCTCATCCTTGCCAGCATCTGCTGTTTGTTTGAATTATGAATGATGGCCATCCTAACTGGAGTTAGGTGGTATCTCAGTGTGGTTTTGATTTGCATTCATCTGATGATTAGTGAGGCTGAGCATTTATATATATATATATATATATATATATATATATATATATATATATATATATATCTGTTGGTTGTATGTCTTCTTTTGAGAAGTATCTACATGTCTTTTGCCCACTTTTTTTTTTTTAATTTTGTTTTAAACATGTGGGGTACAATTCAGGATTAGGAATATAAGTGATCATCATACAGGTAAAGTTTGGGCCTCCCTTTGGTCCCTGCTTTGCCTGATTTGAGATCAGGTAACCTTACTGATGTTATGTGCCTCCCCTCTCCCTCCCCGGGCAGTTTCGGACTCTGCAGCAACTGGATGGATTTAGAATTTATAATAGTCTATAATACTCAATGCCCACTTTTTAATAGGGCTGTTTTTTTCCTTTCGACTCATTTGAGTTCCTTGTAGATCCTGGATGTTAGTCTTTATTAACAAATGTATTTTCCCATTCTGTGGACTGTCTTCCCACCCTCTTGATGTTTCTTTTACTTTGCAAAAGCTTTTTGGTTTGATGAGGTACCATTTGTATATCTTATCTTTTATGGCATATGCTTTGGAGCTTATGATCAAGAATTGGTTGCCTATTCCAATGTACAGAACAGTATCTCCTAAGTTTTCTTCTAAGATTCTTATAGTTTTTGAGGCTTTATGTGTAGGTCTTTGCTACATTTAGAGTTGATTTTTATGTATGGTCATAGGTAGGGGTCCTGTTTCATTCTGCATGTGGTCAGTTTTTCCAGCACCATTTGCTGAGTAGGGTCTCCTCTCCCCAGTGGTTGTTGGTGGAGGCTTTGTCAAAGATAAGTTGGTTGAGAAATTGAGGTTCTGCTTCCAGAATCTCTATCCTGTTCCATTGGTCTATATATGCTTGCTCTTGTACCAGTATCAGACTGTTTTGATTACTGTAGCCTTATAATAAAGTTTAAAGTCTGGAAGTGTAATACCTCCCACTTTTTTTTCCCCTGAGAATTGTTTTGGTTATTAGTGATCATTTTTGTTTCCATATTAATTTCTGTATTGTTGTTTCCAGGTCTGAGAAGAATGAAGCTGGTAATTTGATGGGTATTGTGTTGAATCTGTAGATTGCCTTAGATAGGATGGACATCTTAACTATGTTGATTTCTTTGAGCAGTGTTTTGTAGTTTTTGCTGTGAAGGTCTTTCACTCCTCTGGTTAGGAAAATGCCAAGGTATTTCTTTTTGTGTGTGACTATTGTAAATGAGATTGTGCTTTTTATTTGCTTGCTTGTTTGTTGTTGGTATATAGAAATGCAACGGTCTTTTGCATGTTGACTTTGTACCCTGAAACTTTACCAAAGTCATTTATCAATGGAGGAGGTTTTTGGCAGACTCCCTTGGGTTTTCAAGGTATAGGATCATATCATCTGCAAAGAGGGATAGTATAACTTGCTCTTTTCCTATTTGGATGCCCCTCATTTCCTTCTATTGTCTGATAGCTCTAGCTAGGACTTCCAGTACTATGTTGAACTGGAAGGGTGCAAGTAGGCATCCTTGTCTTGTTCTCATTTTCAGGGGAAATGCTTCCAATTTCTGTCCATTGAGCAGTATGTTGGCTACAGGTTTATCATAGTAGATGGCTCTAATCTTTATTATTTCCTCACTTCTGCTGACTTCAAGCCTAGTTTGTTCTTTTTCTCTGTTCCTTGAAATGTAAAGTTAGGATGTTTATTTGAAATCCTCTTTTCCATGAAGGCATTTATCATTATAAACTTCCCTCTTAGAACTCTTTTGCCACATCCTATAAATGTGGTATGTTGAGCTTTTATTTTTATTTGTCTAAAGATACTTTTTTATTCTCCTTTCTTTTTTGGCTTATCGATTTTTCAGGAGCATGTAGGTTTAATTTCCATATATTTTTGAATTTCCAAAATCCCTCTTGTGATTGATTTCCAGTTGTATACTATTGTGGTCCAAAAAGATATTTGAGAATATTTCAATCTTCTTAAAATTTTTTCAGGCAGTATTTTAAAATGCATTTTCCCCTTTCTGTATCTCTTCTCCTCTGTGATTTCCACAATTTGTATATTTATATATTTGATGGTGCCCCATAAATTCTTTATGCTTTCTTCACTCTTTTTTATTCTTTTTCTTTTGATTCCCCTATTTTGCTAATATTAAATAAACTGTCTTTGTGTTTAATAAGCCTTTCTTCTGCATGATCAAGTCTGCTGTTGAAATTCTTTAATTCTTCAGTTCCAAAGTTTCTGTTTGGCTTTTTTACATGGTTTCTAATTCTTTACTAAATTTTCATTTTGTTCATGCATTGTTTTTCTAATTTCATTTAATTGTATCTGTGTTTTCTTGCATCTTATCCAGCTTCTTTAAGATGATTATTTTAGATGGATAAATGGAATAGATCTCCATTTATTTGTGGTTGGCTACTGGAGCTTTATTAGGTTCCTTTGATGCTATCATATGTGTTTCATTCTTCATTATCCATGTCTCCTTTTATTGGTGTCTATTATTTGAAGAAGCCAATCCCTCTTTCAGTTTTTATAGACTGATTTTGACAAGTAAAAACCTTCTCTTATTGAGTTCTCTGGCAGATGGGATTGCCTCCAGGATCACAGTTGAGTGGAGTTGGAGTTAAATCATGTGACTGCTGCTGGTCTGCAGCAGGGTTCGTGGTTGGTGAGAGTGTTAGAAGGGACTCAAGTGAGCATGAATCCTGTCTGATCTCCGGATGGACTTGATGCCTTCCGTCACTTGGTCAGTAGTGCTGGCACTGGGATTAGGATCCACTTCAGGATCTGCAGACAACAGTCCTGTTACCTGGTTACACACAGGTGTGACTTCTTCCATTTCCCCAGGAGAGCTCCCACTGGATCATTGCATGGATCCCTAGACAGGCAGTACCGGCCCTGGTCTGTAGATAAGACAGACTCGATCTGAGTCACAAATCTGCTTCAGACTACTGCTTACTTTTAAGATGTCCTTGGTTGTCTCTGTATTTCTATTTTCAAATTTAATTAATTGATTTATATATTTTCCAGACAGGGCCTTACTCTGTTGCCCAGGCTGGAGTGCAGTGGTGCAATTATGGCTCACCGCAGCCTTGATCTCTTAGGCTCAGGCAATCCTTCTGCATCAGCCTCCCAAGTAGCTGGGAATACAGGCGTGTGCCATTACACTTGGCTAATTTTTTTGACTTTTTTTTTTTTAGAAATGAGGTCTCACCATATTGCCCAGGCTGGTCTCAAACTCCTGGGCTCAAGAGATTCTTCTGTCTCGGCCTAAAAAAGTGCTGGGATATCAGGCCTGAGTGATCATGCCTGGCTGTCTCGGCTGTCTCTGTATTTTTTAAATCTTCTAAATGTTGTATAATCAATGATTGGGAGACAACATCTGAGGAAAGATTGTTAGAAGTCTCTTAGAAATTTACTGGTGCCTCCCCATAGTAAATACTAAGTGCAGAACCTTTATCTAGATGTTGGTTGCGTGGGTCTTTGGGATAGGTATTTTGCCTCCCATGTGCCAGGTAATAACTAGCTATGGGTAGCTGCTCTTTTTCAGGAGTGGAGCTTAATGAAATGGAAGAAGGAAGGGGGCAATTTCAACTTCAAAGCTCTGCACACTGGGTAAAACACCAATCTAGACTCAAAGGGCTTCTGATATTGCTGTCATTTTTCCAAGTTGTCTACTGTGAATTTTCTGTTAATAATAATCTCTTAAAACCAGAATGTAAAAACTAGATGCATTCTGAATTTTGGCTAATAATTGTTCATCGGCACCTCAAAACGAAATTTGGTTAGGCTAGGCCAGAATTCTTTTCATTTTCCTTATCAGGTGTCATTATGCATCCTAGAACTCATTTTGCACACAATACAGTCAACACAGTTAGAGCTTGATTGCCTGCAGTAAACAACCTACGTAGGTCTTTATAGGTCCAAGTGATTGCTGCTATTCTTGACAAAAATGTCACCTGCTCTTTGCTGATTAACATCATCAAGCTTTATTTTATCAAAAACTGTGTAATCTCGTGTCCTTTCTTATGTTTATATATAATTTATTTTGAAATAATTTCAATCTTTCAAGAAATTGCAACAAAGTACAGCAAGTTCCTCTGTACCCTTCACTCAACTTCCCCCAAATATGACATAGTCATTACACATAATCATGGTACATTATCAAAATCAGAACGTCGGCAGTGGAACTATGTTATAGATTCAATTACAAACTTTCTTCTGAGTTCACATTGCTATATGTACTTTTCTACGGTGTATATTTCTATGAAACATTATATATATGTATGTATGTGTACACACATTTGTGTAACCATCGTGACAGTCATGATACAGAATAGCTTTATCACAACAAAAAAAGTTCCTGTTGCTCTTCCCCTCTTCCTTTATAGCCAAACTCTCCCTCCAACTCTAACCTTTGAACCCTACCAATATGTTTTAAATCACTATAATTTTGTCACTTCAAGAATATTATATAATACATATATAGAATAACAAAGTATATGGCTTTTGATGTGAGCCTCTCTCATTAGCATAATGCCTTTGAGATTGATCCAAGTGTTGCATGTATCAAATAGTTTGTTACTTTTATTGTTGATTAGTACTCCATTGTATGGATATACCAGTTGGTTTATCCAATAACCATTTGAAAGACCTTTGTACTACAACTTTTATTTTGACTTTTTTCGGGTTGGGGTCTTGATATGTTGCCCAGGCTGGTCTCAAACTCCTGGCATCAAGCCATCTTCCCTCCTCAGCCTCTCAATTAGCTGGGATTTCAGGGGTGAGTTACCGTGCCAGGCCCTGGACTACAATTTTTAAGTTTACAATTCTGTAGCACTATTCCGATTCACAAAAACGTACAACTACCACCACTATCATTTTCAAAACTTTGCATTCACTCCAGACATAGGACTTGAATAGACATTTCATTAAGTAATAACACCGTGTTACCTTCTCCCTCTAACCTTTGGCAACCACAAAATTTACTTTCTGTCTCTATTAATTTGCCCATTCTAAGTACTTTATAGAAGTTGAATCATAAAATATTTGACCTTTTATGTCTGGCTTATTTCACATGGAAAAATATTTTTTAATGTTCGTTCATGGTTGTAGCACGTATCAGAACTTCATTCCTTTTTATGGCTGAATTATATTCCACTGTATGTGCATACTATACTTTGTTTATTCATTCGTTTGTTGATGATCGTGGGTTCTTACCTTTTGGCTATTGTCAATAATGCTACAATGAACACTGGCATACAGACATCTATTTATGTCACTGTTTTAAATTTTTTTGGTAATTATCTAGGAGTGGAATGATGAACTATATAGCTATTTGAGGAACCACTAATTTTTCCACAGCAACTGCGTTATTTTATATTCCCACCAGTAATGAATGAGCATCCCAATTTCTCCAAAACTTCACCAATACTTATTTTCCATTTTTAAAAAATTATGACCTTCCTAGTAGGAATAGTGATTTCTCATTACGGTTTTGGCTTGCACTTCACTAATCATTAATAATGTCGACACTTTCTCATGTGCTTATGGCTCATTTGCATATTTTCTTTGAAGAAATGTCTATCCAAGTCCTATGCCATTTAAAAAAATAAGTGTGTTTGTTGTTAGGGTGTAGGAGTTCTTTACATCTTCTGGATAATAAACTTGATACAGTTTGAATACTTGTCCCTTCCAAATCTCATGTTGAAATGTGACCCCGATGCTGAAGGTGAGGCCTACTGATAGGTGCTTGGGTCATGGGAGTGGATCCCTCATGAGTGCCTTGGTGTTCTCCCCATGGTAATAAGTTCTTGTTCTATTAGTCAATGTAAGACCTGGTTGTTTAAAAGTGCGTGGCATCTCTCTTGCTCTCTCTCTCACCATGTGATATGCCTGCTGCCTCTTGACCTTCCACCATGAATAAAAGCTCCCAGAGGTTCTGACCAGAAGCAGATGTGGGCGCCATGCTTCTTACATGCCTGCAGAACTGTGAGCCAAAATAAGTCTCTTTTTTATACATTATAAAGTCATGCATTTAGTGTCATATCTAAAACTCTATTACCAAATCCAACATCATATGCCTTTTTTTCCAAGGCTTAAGGTCTTAGCTCTTATATGTAGGCTGTTAGTCCATTTTAAGTTAACTTTTGTATATTATGTGATTTAGGGTTCCAGCTTCGTTCTTTTACATATGGCTACCCAGCTGTCCCAGTACCATTTGTCAAAGAGCATATTCTTTTTTAATTGAGTGGACTTGACACCTGTATCAAAAATCAGTTGCTCATAAATAGGTGTATGTGTTATTTCTGGCATCTCAATTCTATTGATTTCTATTTCTATACCTATGTCAGTGCCATACTATTTTGATAATTGTAGCTTTGCGGTAAGTTTTGAAATGAGGAAGAATGAGTCTTCTAATATTTCTTCTTCCTCCTCCTCCTCCTCCTCCTCCACCTCCTCCTCTCTTCCTCCTCTCCTCCTCTTCTTCTTTTTTTGAGTTGGAGTCTCACTCTCTCTCCCAGGCTGGAGTACAGTGGCATGCTCACAGCCACGCCAGCGTCGAACTGCTGGACTCCGGCGATCCTTCTGCCTCAGCCTTCCAAGTAGCCGGAACTACAGGTGCGTGCTAACATGTCCAGCTAATTTTTAAATTTTATTACAGACATGAGGTCCCACCATGTTGCCCAGGTTGGACTAGAACCCATGGGCTCAGACAAACCTCTCGCCTTGGATAAATGTCTTTTATAATGTTGAAAAAGTTTCCCTTGTTTCTTAATGTGCTGTATGTTTTTATCATGAAAGGATGATAGATTTTGCAAATGCACTTTCTGAATCCATTGACATGGTCATGTGATTCTTCTCCTTCGTTATATCAATGTAGTTCATTACACTGTTTTTTGTTTTGTTTTGCTTCGTTTTGTTTTTGAGTTGGAGTCTCACTCTGTCACCCAGGTTGGAGCGCAGTGGCACACTCACAGCAATGCCAGCATCAACCTGCTGGGCTTTGGTGATCCTTCCCCCTCAGCCTTCCAAGTAGCCTGAAACACACTTGAATTTCTGGGATCAATCCCATTTAGTAATGATATGGTGCAAAATCCTTTTACAATGCAGTTGGATTCAATTTGCCACTATTCTGAAGTTTTTTCATGTATAGTCATAAGATATGCTGGTCTGTAGTTTCTTTTTTGTGGTGTCTTCATCTGCTTTTAGAGTCAGCATAATGCCCAAGATAATAAATCAAAAGTAGTATCATATCCTGGAACGGGGAGTAATGACAGAGATACCACTGCCATTAAAGATCTAAAATATGCAAGATAGTCATCCCTAGCATGTCTCCATTTAATTCCCCAGTCTGTGCCCTGCATAAACGGGTGAGTCCTGGGGAATGCTACAGACTACCACAGCCTTAACCAAGTGGTAGTTCTGATTATAGCTGCAGTGCCAAACATGGTGCAATTGCCGAAGCAGATTAATAAGGTCTTAGGTATGTGGCATGCAGCCACTGGTTTGATAACTATGTTCTTCTCTATTCCATTTTAGGAGAATCAGAGTTCGAAGCTGCAGTGAGCTGTGATTATGCCATTGCACTCCATCCTGGGTGACAGAGTGAGACTCCATCTCAAAAAAAAAGTGGCTGGACATGGTGGCTCATGCCTGTAATCCCGGCACCTTGGAATTGTTATTTATTTTTAAATATAAAAGTAGACTATTTATATAATATTATATACAACTAGAATATTTGTATAATATATTCTGGTTTTCTATTTTAATGGAATATTTATAAGTATAAATACTTAATAGAATATTTATATTAATGTTAGAATATTATATATTCTAGTTTTCTATTTTATAGAATATTTATAGAATATTTTATAGAATATTTATATAATACAAATATATATATAGGATCTGCTTGCAAAACTACACACATTGGTGAAAAAGCAAAGAAGATTTAAATAAATAGAGAGGTATATCATACATAAGATCAATTGGAAGATACACAATTGTGAAAATTTCCATTCTTTCCCGATTTATTTACAGAAACACCAGAATCCCAACCAAAATTGCAGCAATCTCTTTGTAGATATCAACATATTGACTCTAAATTTTGTATTGCAGAGCAAAGGAACTAGAATAGACAAACAATCCTGAAACAGAAGAACAAAGCTGCAAAACTAATAAAATCTATTTTTCTTTTTTTTCAGTGAGAAAACAGGATTTATTGAGAGGACAGAAAAGATCCCACAGTGAAAGGGAACCCGAGGGGGTTGCCCGCCTATTTTCAAAACTTACCATAAAGCTACAGTAATCAAGACAGTGTGGTATTGACAAAGAATAGACACAGAGTTTACTGTAACAGAATAGCAAGCCCAATAATAGACCAGCACAAAAATTATTCAACTGGTCAAACAAGCACAATAAAATGGACAAAGGATAGGCTTTTCTTTTTTAATTTTTTTTTTTGAGTTGGAGTCTCACTCTGTCGCCCAGACTGGAGTGCAGTGGCATGCTCGCGGCCACCACAGCCTCAACTTGCTGGGCTCCGGAGATTCTTCCACCTCAGCCTTCCAAGTAGCTGGGACTACAGACACATGCCACCTCGCCCGGCTAGTTTTTGATTTATTGTGGAGATGAGGTCTCACCAAGTTGCCCGGGTGGGTCTCAAACCTGCAGGCTCAGGCAATCCACTCGCCTCAGCCTCTCAAAGTACTGGGATTACAGGTTGAGCCACCAAGCTGGCCTCTTTTTCTTTCTTTTTAAAATTGTATTCCTTCCTTCTTTCCTTCCTCCCTCCTTCTCTCCCTCCCTCTCTCCCTTTCTCCCTCCCTCTTGCCTCCTCCCTCCCTCCCTTCCTTCCTTCCTTCCTTCCTTTCCTTCTTTTTTTTCTTTTGGGGGGGTCTCTGTCACCCCAGTTGGAGTATAGTGGCAAGATCACAGCTCACCACAGCCTCAATCTCCTGGGCTCAGGCAATCCTTTCACCTCAGCCTCCCGAGTAGCTGGGACTACTGGTGTGCACCACCATATCTGACTGAGAAAAAAAAAATTTTTTATACAGACAAGGTCTCACTATATTGCCCAGTCTAGTCTCGTACTCCCGAGCTCAAGTAATCCTCCCACCTCAGCCTCTCAAAGTGCTGAGGTTACAGACATGAGCCACTGCGCCTTTCCTGACAGTCTTTTCAACAAATGGTGCCACAAAAACTTGGAGCCCGTGTAGGAATAAAGTAACTAAACTAAGACCTTACACTTTTACAAAAATTAGCTCAAAAAGGACCAAAGTACTATATGTAAAATTCAAAATAGTAAACTCTGGAAAAAAACACAGGAAAAAATCAACATGCCTTTGCGTTTCCTGATGAGTTTTTAGACACAAAACCTAAAGCACAATCCATGAACAGCAACAACAATAGCAAAAACATGGAATCAAACTTGCTGCCCATCAAAATTGAACTGGATTAAAAAAATGTGGTACATATACAGAATGGAATATTATGCAACCATAAAGAAGGATAAAATTATGGACTTGGCAGCAACTTGGATGGATTTAGAGTCTATCATACTCAGTGATCTATCACAGAAACAAAGAACAGAGTACCATATGTTCTCACTCATAAGTGGACCCTGAACAATTACCATAATATTTTAAGAGAGGGATTGGGAGTAGTGGGATACTACTGGGGTGGGAGTGTACCTGATCTCAAACCAGGCAAAGTGGGGACCAAAAGGAGGCCCAGACTTTACCTGTACAATGACTACTTATATACATAATCCTGAATAGTATCCCACATCTTTAAAATAATATTTTATTATATATATATGAAAACAACAACAAAATTATTTGGACTTTATTACAACTTAAAACTTCTGCTCTATGAAAGACGTTACTAGGAAAAAAAGAAACAACAAGCAAGAACCAAAGAAAATATTTGCAAAACAAGTGTTTGAAAAAGATCCCCAAATATATAAAGAACTGCTAAAACTCAAAAAAAATTTTTTAGACCCAGTTTAAAAATAAGCAAAATGTTGGAGAAGGCACCTCATTAAAGAAGATACAGAAGTGATAATTGAGCATATGAAAGGATGCTCAATATCATTTGGTATTAAATAAATGCAAATTAAATATTAATGAGGCCGAGCATGGTGGCTCAACCTGTAATCCCAGCACTTTGGGAGGCCGAGGCAAGAGGACTGCCTGACCCGGGGGTTAAAGACCAGCCTGGGCAACTGGTGAAACCTCGTATCTAAAATAAAATCACAAAAACTAGCCAGGCGAGGTGGCATGCATCTGTAGTCCCAGTTCCTTGAAGGCTGAGGTGGAAGGATCACCTGAGCCCAGCAGGTTGAGGCTGCGCTAGCCATGAGCATGCCACTGCACTCCAGTCTGGGAGACAGAGTGAGACTCCAACTCAACAATGATATTATATAATAATAATAATAATGAAGAAATACCACTGCACATCTAATAATCAGGTGCATACTCCAAACCTGACAAGCAAACTGCTGCTGAGGATGTAGAACAATGGGAACATCATTCGTGTAAAGTGGGAAATCTTCTACCTCTGGCAAATTTGGAAGATAGTTTGATAGGTTCTTAACAACTTTCACATTAATCTTGAGACACATCCACGCATTCCTGTTATTAAGCATTTGTCCAATCAATCTTAAAACATATGTCTTGTCAATAAAGTACAAATCAAGAATTAGTAAGAAGCTTTATTCAAAAGACTTATTACAAGGAGACAGGTGAGGGTGGAAGGAACTGCAGGATGTGAATAGGTAACACATGGTGATATTTTAGGGCAGTGAAACTACTGTGTGTGTGTGTTATATACTGAATATTTGTGTCCTGCCAAAATTCAGGTGCTGGAGCCCTAGCCTCCAGTGTGATGACGTTTGCAGGTGAGGATTCAGGGAAGCCATTAGGTTTAAATGAGGTTATGAGGGTGGGGTCTCTTTGATGAGATTAGTGTTCTTATAAGAAGAGGAAATGAGCCGGTCTCGGTGGCTCAGCCTATAATCCCGCGCCTTTGGGAGGCTGAGGTGAGTGAATTGCCTGAGCCCGCGGGTTTGAGACTCGTCTGGGCAGCGAGACCTCATCTCTACAATAAATCAAAAAATCAGCCGAGCATGGTAGCGCATGCCTGTAATTCCGGCTACTTGGAAGGCTGAGGCGGAAGGATCGCCAGAGCCCAGCAGGTGAGGCTGCGGTGGCCGGGAATGGCCACTGCACTCCAGTCTGGGTGACCAAGTGAGACCCCAACTCAAAAAAAAAAAAAAGAAGAGGAAATGAAGATAAATCTCTTTCCACAAGGACACAGTGAAATACCTTGTATGACATTAAGCATTTCTCAAAATCCATAGCAATTTACAACACACAGAGTAAAACTTAATGTATACAAACATTTAAAACATCATTAAGGAGGGAGGTGGATATTAGGATGAAATGCAGAATATGACAAACGTATCTAACCTTACAAATATATGAAACAAATTTCACTGAAGGATGTGAGATGAAAAGTGCTAATCTAAGTAACTTTGGAAATAAAAGAACTTTCTAAGACTAAAGACAAAAGAAACTGTACCTATGCATCATACTCTAATGGACAAATCTGTGGGTATAGATTAAGAAATCTAACACCATTATGCATGTATACTGGAATTCAACAATTAATAAATGGGTCTCAGATGGAGAAAGGCAGATTTCTCGCTGCTGGAGTGGGAGGTACAGATCATAAAGTGGCAAAGGCAAGAATGACTTATGTGGTCATAAAATAGAGGTGGAGACATTGGTATGAACTCAGACTTAGCTTATTATAGATACTCATCAAGGTCAACTTCTCAACACTCAAAATTACATTGATATTACGTACTCTTGATATGATTAGATGCAAATGGGTTTTTTTACCTTTGTGGTGTGTAAGGTTAGATATGTTTGTCACAACATCAGTCTAATCATGAGAAAAAACATCAGAAAAATCCCAACTGGGGGATATTCTACAAAAATATTTCACCAGTAACACTCAAACACTCGCGTTCATCAAACAAAGCAAAGTCTGAGAAATTGTCACAGACAAGGGAAGACTTAAGGAATATGATGAGTAAATATAGTACGGTACTTTGGATGGAATCTTGGAACAATAACAGCATATTAGATAAGAACTAAGAAAAATCTGAATAGACAGTGCTAGGCTAATGTGTCAGATGAGGGGCAGCTTCTGCATGCAAACCATTCTGTAGGGCACACTCCTGCCCTTCTCGTGACAGACACTCACTCAGGATGAGCGAGGTCACCTGCATATCCCAGTCCAGCATTCTGGGATGCCCAGGTGGAGATCTGGAAGCTTCTGGAACAAGGTGGATGACTAAAAATAGCTAGTGGTCACCTCGCTCTGGGAGAAGAACTGAAATAACCCATAAATACTAGTGCTTCAAGTGAATTGTCTAGGAGAGCACGTGAAGTTCATCAGAGAAGTGAACCACGGAGAGCAGAGGAGCGCAAAGTCAGGACAAGCATGAAGTTGGGAGGGTCTTCCTAATGTGGAAAACAGGTGAGTGAGTGAGAGACTCCCAGGGTTCCACGTCTCTGCCATGGGCCTTTGCAATCCTAGACACGGGAGACCCGCCTCCCTACACACACCCCAACAAGCCCCGGTCTCCCAGATTGACTCAGAGCCACCGAGACTGAGCAGAAGCACCGCTCGAGCCCATCGCGGAATCCAGTGGACTTTGGTTCCCTGAGCAGTCCAGCACCAGCCGCCAAGAATAGAGGCCGGGCACTTTTGCACGACCCCAAGACAGATACCGTAGCCACCGCAGGTAGGAGCGGATGTACAACACACTGCACACCCCCGCCCCACCCACCTGCTGCTCCCCACAAAGGACGATTGCCCCAACAAAGACAGGTCCACACCGCCCCACCCTGTCCCACCCGAACACTGCAGCCCCGGCTCAACTCCCAGAGGCAGCTGATAGCTTCCCACCCACCCCCACCCTCCACCCCCACCCTTTCAGCCTCCACCACTGCTGCCTCCGTCTCTGTTTCCCGTAGGCCAGAGAGGGAACCAGTAGGCGGGACGCCTTCATACACCCCTAGAATGGACCCCACAGCCAGGGTGCAAAAGAGTGGACTTTCTGAGCACCACACAGCCTCCTGCCTCCGTGACAGGGCTTCCCTGCTTTTGCAACACTCCCACCCACCCCCCCCCCCCGGCGTAGCCACCTCATTCCCACCTGAAAACTGCGACTGCAGCTCGTCAATCCTCTGAGGGACCAATTCAGAGGTGGCTGCTGGACCCTTCTCAGTCACCGTCACCACTGCCTCTGCCCTTGCTGCCTGGGGGCCAGGAAGGGAGTGTGGAGATGGGGCACTTTCGCAAGCCTCTGGCACTAAGTCACAGCAATGATACAAAAGAGTGGGCCGTCTGCGCACCATGATACCCTGCCTCCGCGCGGCTTTTTGCCAGGCAAGGCTTCTGTGCCTTTATCACCGGTCCCCACTTGAGCACTGTGGCTTCAGCTCCATTGTCCTCTGAGTGCCCAGCTCCCAGAGGCTGCTGTTAGGCCCTTCCCATTCGCCGCCACTGCTGCCTGTGCCTCTGGGAGAGAACATGGAGGTGGGGCACTAAATGAAACCAATCAACCATATACAACATACATCACAAGGGAAAAAGAAAAAAACTCAAAAAGTTCATTCCAATGAAAGCACATTCAAAAAAGAAGCATTAGCTCCCTAGATGAGAAAGAACCAGCCCATGAACTTAGGCAATACCAAAAGCCAGAGTGTTTTGACACCTCCAAAGGATCACACCAACTCCCTAGCAATGAATCCCAGCTAGAATAAAATATCTGAAATGACTGATACAGAATTCAGATTATGGATGGCAGAGAAATTCAGCAAGGTCCAAGAGAAAGTGGAAGTTCAAAACAAAGAAGCAAGGCAAACGATCCTTGGATCCTTAGGATGGCATGGCCATCCTTAGAAAGAATCAAACTGAATTTCTGGAATGCAAGAACTCTCATTAGGAGTTTCAAAATACAGTTACAAGCCTTAATAACAGACTAGACCAAGCAGAAGAACGAAGTTCAGAACTTGAAGACTGATCCTTCTAATCGATCCCATAAAACAAAAATGAAGAAATAATTTTTAAAATGAACAATGTCTCTGAGAATATAGAATTTTGTAAAGAAACCAAACCTATGACTTATTGGCATTCTTGTGAGAGAAGAAGAAAATTAAAGCAGCTCAGAAAATGTATTTGAGGACATAATTCAGGAAAATGTTCCTGACCTTGCTATAGAGGTCAGCATGCAGATACAAGAAATTCAGAGGACTTCTGAGAGATAGTTTACAAGATGACCATCCCCAAGTCATATAGTCATCAGACTATCCAAGGTAAGCATGAAACAAAACAAAACAAAACAAAAACAAACACTTAAATGTAACTAGAGAGAAAGTCCAGACCACTTACCAAGGGAGACTCATCAGACCAAAAGAGATTGGGAGCCTATTTTTAGCATTCTTAAAGAAAAGAAAAGCCAGCCAAGAATTTCTTATCCCACCAAACCATGCTTCATGAACAAAGGAAAAATAAAGTCTTTCCTAGACAAGCAATCGCTAAGGGAATTTGTCACCACCAGACAAGCCTTACAAGAGATGCTTAAGGAGTTCTAAATAAGGAAATGAAAGAATGATACCTCCTACCACAAACGCACACACAAGCACACAGACCATAGACCCTGTAGAGTAACCACACAACTGAGACTACAAAGCAACTGGGCTGGGCATGGTGGCTCACACCTGCAATCCCAGCACTTTGGGAGGCTGAGGCTGGAGAATTGCTTGAGCCCAGGAGTTTCAGACCATCCTAGGTGACATAGTGAGACCTTGTCTCTAAAACAATAAAAAATTAAACAGGCGTGGTGGCATGCATTTGTAGTCCCAGCTACTTGGAAGGCTGAAGTGGGAGGATTGCTTGAGCCCAGGAGGCTGAGGCTGTGGTGAACCATGATCGTGCCACTGCACCCCAGCCTGGATGACAGAATGGGATCCAGGCTCAATAAATAAATGAATAAATAAATAAAACAAAACAAAAAGCAACTGGCTAATAACATTATGCCAGAAACAAAGCCCTAAATATTGATATTATCCTTGAATGACAACAGCCTTAATGTCCCACTTAAAAGACATAGAGGGCCAGTGCTGTGGTGCATGCCTGTAATTCCAGCACTTTGGGAGATTGAGGCAGGAAGATCACTTGAACCCAAGAGTTTGAGACTAGCCTAGGCAATATAGCAAGACCTCATGTCTACAACAACAACAACAAAGGCAGGCATGGTGGCATGCACTTGTAGTCCTAGCTACCTGAGGCTAGGCAGGAAGATCACTTCAGTCTAGGAGTTCAAGGCTGCAGTGAGCCATGATTGTGCCACTGCTCTCTAGCTGGGGTAACAAAGTGAGACCCTGACTCAAAAGAAAAACAATACAGAATGGGAAATTGGATAAAACACCAGAACCATCTTTCTGCTGTCTTCAGGAAACACTCTCACATCTAAAGACACCAGTAGGGTCAAAGTAAAGTGATGGAGAAAGATCTACCATGCAAATGTAAAGAAAAGAACAGGAGTTGCTATTCTTATATCAGATAAAACAGACTTTAAAGCAGCAACAGTTTTAAAAGGACAAGAAGGAGCATTACCTAATGATAAAGGGTTCAATCCCATAAGAAGGTGTAACTATCCTAAATATGTATGCATCCAACATCAGAACACCCAGATTTATAAAACAAGAACTATTAGACCTAAAAGAAGACTTAGATAATCACACAATAATAAACGCAGACTTCAACACCCCACTGACATCATGAGATAGATCATAAAGGCAGAAAACTAACAAAGAAATTCTGGTCTTAAATTCAACAGTCAATCAACTGGACCAAATAGACAGCTACAGAATACTTCGTCAACAACCACAGAATATACATTCTTCTCATCTGCACATAGTATATACTCTAAGACAGACCACATAGTCATAAAACAAGTCTCAGTAAATTAAACAACAGCAACAAAAATCATACCAAGCATCTTCTTCGATCACAGAAAAATAAAACTAGCAATCGATACCAAGAGGAACGCTCAAAGTCACACAAATACATGGAAATTAAATAACTTGCTCCCGAATGACTTTAAGAAAAAACAACTAAGTCAAGACAAATAAAAAGAAAAATTCTTTGAAACAAATGGAAATAAAGACACAATATACCAAAATCTGAGATGCTGCAAAATCAGCATTAAAGGAAAGTTTACAGTGCTAAATGCCCACATTAAGAAGATAGAATGATATCAAATAAACAACATAATATTGCACCTAAAGAAACTAGAAAAAACAACAGCGAAAAACAAAACCCAAAGCTAGCAGAATAAAAGAAATATTCCTAAATATTCATTTGGTTTTTGAATTTGAGACGAAAAACACCATACAAAAGATCAACGAAACAAAAAGTTTCTTCTTTCAGAGGGTAAAGAAGATTGATACACTCCCAGCAAGATGAAAGGGAAAGAGAGAGCTGGAGCCAGAGATAGAATCCAAATAAGCACAATCAGAGAGGGCAAAGGCAACATTACAATGTATCTCACAGAAACGCAAAAGATTCCCAGAGACTACCATGAACATCTCTATGCACATAAACTAGAAAATCTAGAGGAAATGGATACATCCCTGGAAACACATAATCTCCCAAGATTGAAATAGGAAGAAATTGAAACCCTAAACAGAGAAATAACAAGTCACCAAGTTGAAACAGTCGTAAAAATACCTACCAACCAGTTATACACACACACACACATGAAATATCTGAAAATACAATGAGCCTAGGTGGTGAAAGATCTCTACAATGAGAACTACAAAACACTCCTGACAGATAAAAAAGATGACACAAACAAATGGAAAAATACTCCGTGATCATGGATTGGAAGAATCAATATCATTAAAATGCCCATACTGTCCAAAGTAATCTACAGGTTCAACACAATCCCTATACAATTATCAGTGCTTTTTTCACAAAATTAAAAGAAACATTTTAAAATTCATACGGAACCAAAAAGGAATGCCAATAGTCAAAGGAAAACTGAGCAAAACGAACAAAGCCAAAGGCATCACATTACCCAAATTCAAACATTGCTGCAAGGCTACAGTAACCAAAACAGCATGATACTGATACAAAAACGGACACATAAGTCAATGAATGGGACAGAACAGAAAACCCAGAAAAAAAGCCCAGTTGCTCAAGTGGGTCCCGGAATATCATGGTAAAATCCCCAGATGACAAAAATAAACATGGGGCATAGAACACCTATTTTAAAAATGGTGCTGGGAAAACTAGCTAATCATATGCAGAGGAATGGAACTGGACTCCCCCGCCCCAACCACCACCATAAACAGAAATTAACTCAGGATAAGATTAAAGTCTTAAATGTAAGACATAAAATTATAAAAATCCTCGAAGTAAACCTAGAAAACACTCTTCTTAACATTGGCCTAGGCAACAAATTTATGACTATGCTCTCAAAAGTGTTTGCAGCAAAAAAACAAAATTTGCCAATTGGAGCCTAATTGAACTAAAGAATTTCTGCACATCAAAACAAACTATCAACAGATAGTTATCTATTAAATAGATAGTCTACAGAATGAGAGAAAATATTTGCAAACTATGTATCTAAGGACTAATGTCCAAAATCTATAAAGAACAAATTGATGAGAAAAATAAATAAATAAATCCCATTAAAAACAGGGCAAAGGACAGAACGGGCACTGTCAAATAAAAGACATACAAGTGGACAAAAACATATGAAAAATTGTTTGGCCAGGCCCGGTGGCTCATACCTATAATCCCAGCACTTTGGGAGGCTGAGGCAAAAGGATTGCCTGAGCCCAGGTGTTTAAGACAAGCCTTTGGGAACTTGGCGAGACCTCATCTCTACAATAAAACCCAAAAAAAAAGTTGGGCGTGGTGGTGCCCGCCTGTAGGTCCAGCTACTTGGAAGGCTGAGGCAGAAGGATCACCTGAGCCCAGCAGGTCGAGACTGCAGTGACCGTGTATGTGCCACTGCACTCTAGTCTGGGTGACAGAGAGACTCCGACTCAAAAAAAAGAAGAAAAATTGTTCAACATCACAAATCATCAGAGAAATGCAAATCAAAACCACAATGGGATACCATGTTACTCCAGTCAGGACGCTATTATTAAAATGTCAAAGAACAACAGATGTTGGTGAGGTTGCAGAGAAAAACGAATGCTCACACACTACTGGTGGGAATGAAAACAAGTTGTACCCCTGCAGAAAACAGTTTGCAGATTTCTCAAAGAACTAAAAACATGTGGTCACCCAGTTTCCCACACCATTTACTGAATGGGTTTCCCCCTCTCCCCAGTGGTAGCTGGTGGAGGGTTTTCGAAGATGAGTTGGTTTAAAATTGAGGTTTTGCTTCTGAATCTCAATTCTATTCCATGGGTCTATATGCCTGTTTCCCGTAACAATACCCCTGTTTTGATTATTTAGCTTTATAGTAAAATTTGAAGTCTGGTAATTGATACACCTGCTTTGGGGTTTTTTTTTTTTTTTGTTGTTTTGTTTTTTTTGCTGAGGATTGTTTGGCTATTCTTGTCGTTTATGTTTCCATATGAATTCCTGTATGTTTTTTCTATATCTGAGAAAAATGTTGCTGGTAATTTATGGGTATTGCATTAAATCTGTAATTGCCTTAGGTAGGGTGGACATCTTCACAATGTTGATTTTTCCAATCCATCATGGATATTTTTCCACTTTTTGTGTCATCATGATGGAATACTAGCAGCCATAAAAAAGAACAAAATCATGAATTTCGCAGCCACCTGGATGGAACTGAGTCTATAATGCTGAGTGATCACTCACAGAAACAAAGATCTGAGTATCGCATGTTTTCATTCATATAGTGGACCTTAAACATCTACCATAATACTATAAGAAAAGAACTGTCAGTGGTGGGAAACTATGAGGGGGTAGGAAGGGGAAGGGAAGTGGAACTAACAGTAGTCAATATCTGTCTGGGATGGGAACACCCTTTATTAACACACCTGCCTGAACAATGCACATTGTATTTCCTAACCCCTTTAAATGTACCCCACAATTTTATAATAAAAAAAGTTTTTTTAAAAAAAGAACTAAAAACAGAATTATACTCGACCCAGCAATCCCCTGTCCAGGTATATACCCAAGGGAGCATAAGTCTTTCTCCCAAAAAGACACCTGCACTTGTCTGCTTACCGCAGCACTCTTCACAATAACAAAGACATGGAACCATCGGTGGTAGGCTGGCTAAAGAAAACATGGCACACATACACCCTGGAGTACCACACAGCCATAGGAAGAATAGAATGATTTTTTACAAACAGATGCAGTGGAGGCCATT
>JAPVLO010002584.1:0-32588 GCA_027257055.1 Cephalopachus bancanus
GTCTCCTAGCTCCATAACATTCATTCAGAGAAGCAACAGTTTCCTATCGGCCATTTCTTCCTCCCAATGCCAACCTCTTTTAGCTGTAGCGGGCTCTCAGTGTTTGCTTCTGTATCTCTAAATTGCATGCTTGTATAGTGTTGCTTCTTCATTTTTAATTTTTTTAGGCTTTGTCTTTTGTCTTCTCACTTTGAAAGATAGTGGGGTTAGTTCTCTTTTGCTGTTTTATGTACCCACATTTCCAACCCTCCTCCTTCCCAGTAGAGTCATTGTATTTTAGTTAGATTGCTGTACCATTGGCTAGTCTCTTAGAAAAATTACTGAATATAATGTATATATATGTTTCTTTTCCATTTATTGATGTTCTGGGCTTGTGATTTTTAAAGTGAACACAGCACCTGTCAAAAGTTTTATTTGACACATTAATTAATGAGGGAACTAGTAAAATGTTACAACCAGTGTAAAGAATAATTCAGACAACACACACACTAAAGTGAATTTAACAAATAGTTAATATCCATAGGGTGGTAATTTATTGCATTTAATGAGACAAACTTAATCTTCATGTCTTTGGACAGGAAACTCACCTGCCTTATTCTTATTAAAATTTTTGGCAGTTTATAGCATTATAAAGCAGTGCAAATACAATGAAAGGTACAGGCCTCTATGAAATTAGATTACCCAGATGGATGTACTAGGTAGCACACCCAATGATCTTTTTTTGTTCATTTCAAAGCTTTTCTTCTTCCTTTTTTTTTTTTTTTTTTTTGTTTTTTTACAAAAGTTTGCTGTCTTTGGAACTTTGTCTACAAACAGCTCATTTCAAAGCTTTTCACAGTTTTTTTTTTCTGACATCTTTCCCATTTGACACAATAATGTCATAAACAGATTAATCTTTTTCTTTTCTCTTTTGAGTTGGAGTCTCACTCTGTTGCCCAGGCTGGAATGCAGTGACATGATCATGGCTCTCCACAGCCCTGACTTCCTAGGCTCAGGCAGTCCTTCCTCCTCAGCCTCCCAAGTAGCTGGGACTACAGGCGTGAGCTGCCAAGCTTGGCTACTTTTTTTTGGTTTTTTTTTTGAGTTGGAGTCTCTCTCTGTCGCCCAGATTGGAGTGCATGGCCGCTCCCGGGCCCCCGAGCCTCGACCTGCTGGGCTCCCGGGGATCCTTCCGCCCCAGCCTTCCGAGTAGCCAAAATACAGGAATGCGCTACCAAGCCCCGCTGATTTTTTATAAATTTTAGAGATGAGGGCTCCTGCCCAGGCGGGTCTCGAACCCGCGGGCTCAGGCAATCCATCACCTCAGCCTCCCAAAGGGGCGGGGTTACAGGCTGAGCCACCCAGCCCGGCTGGCTACTTTTTTTATTTTTATTTTTTGTAGAGGCGAAGTATTGCTATGTTATCTAGACTGATCGTGAACTCCTGGGCTTAAGCAATCCTTCGCCTTGGCCTTCTAAAGTGTTGGAATTACAGTGTGAGCCACTGCGCCGGGCCCAGATTATTCTTGATCACAGAAAAAGGCTGGCTCGGCCGGGTCGGTGGTCAGCCTGTAATCCCACGCCTTGGGAGGCTGAGGTGAGTGGTTTCCTGACCCCGGGGGTTCGAGACCCCCTGGGCAGCGAGACCTCTCTTACAATTAGTCAAAAAATCACTGGGCGTGGTAGCGCTTTCCCTGTAATTTTGGCTACTCGGAAGGCTGAGGCGGAAGGACGCTGGGCCAGCAGGTCGAGGCTGCGGTGGGGGAGGGGCACTGCACTCCAGTTGGGCGACAGAGTGAGACTCCAACTCAAAAAAAAAAAAAAAAAGGCTGGTCTCCTAAGGTTTGTAGATGTAGCAAGAGTGTGAATTACCCATCTAGGCCACCTCGAGGTTGTTCTTGCAACCTAGAGCCATACAGAATCGAACAATTGCTAAGGTCACAAATCAACTGTCCATTAATTGTCATGAGGATTCTCAGATTGGGCTTTTAAAAGCCTCTATGGCTGGGCATGGTGGCTCAGCCTATAATCCCAGGACTTTCGGAGGCCAGGGCAAGAGGATTGCCTGAGCCCACGGGTTCAAGACCAGCCTGGGCAACTTGGCAAGACCTCTTCTGTACAATAAATCACAAAAATTAACCGGGCGTGGTGGCTTGCGTCTGTAGTTCCTGCTACTTGGAAGGCTGAAGTGGAAGGATCGCCTAAGCTCAGCAGGTCGAGGCTGTGGTGACTGTGAGTGTGCCACTGCACTCTAGCCTGGGCAACAGAGTGAGTCTCTAGCTTAAAGGAAAAAGAAAAACCTCTATTAGTGGAGTACGGTGGCTCACGTCTATAATCCCAGCACATTGGGAGGGTAAGGTGGAGGATCACTGGATCCCAGGAGTTTTTATTTTTTTAAGTTGCCCAGGCTGGTCTTGAACCCCTGAGCTCAGGCAATCCTCTCGCCCCAGCCTCCCAAAGTTGCTGGGATTACAAGCAAGAGCCATTGCACCCAGCCTGATCCCAGGAGTTTAAAACCTGCCTGGGCAATATAGTGAGACCTCATCTCTACGAAAATATTTTTGAAAATTAGCTGGGTGTGGTAGTGTGTGCCTGTAGTCCTAGCTACTCAGGAGGCTTAGGCAGGAGGATTGCTTGAGCCCAGGAGTTCAAGGCTACAGTAAGCCGTGATTGTGCCACTGTACTCCGGTCTGGGGGACAGTGAGACCCTGACTAAAAAGGAAAAAGCAAAGCCTCTATTATTGCTAACCTGAGGGTGGGGCGCTAAGCCCAAAAAACTTTTTTGACTTTTTATTTTTTTGGTATAGATGGGTTCTTGCTCTGTTTGTTGTCCACGCTTGTCTCGATCACTGGCCTCAAGTGATCCTCCTGCCTCGACTTCCCAATGCGTTGGGATTACAGGCATGAGATACCACTCCTGACCTCTCCACCATATTTTTACCAGCAGTATCTTATAAGTTTGGGCGAATTATTTCCAAATGTGCTGAGCTCCTTGGCCTGCTAGCAAGTGACCACCTTTAGAACCACCTGAAGGCTAGGATCTGGTTTGCCAGAACCCTTCCAGGCTGTCTTTTGGGGAAGAGAGTTTAGACATCAGATTGATGATTAAAGTCAATCTTCATTCCCTAAAAGTGGCTTGTCATGCCTGAGTCCTTGAGAATCATGCTCAAATAGGACACTTCAGTTAAGACTGGGTTACATAATCAAGTCATCCAATTATATCCTGGTTAAAAGGAGGACAGATTTTTATTGAACTTATGCAAAGAACCATATTGGTGTGAAAAGTACAGAGCCTCTTAATTTGTTTTTCTTATTTTTAGGAAATACTGCACTAATAAAGTATTGCTCTTTTTGCAATCTATAATGAGTAGGTTATCATTCTGTTTTTTATTATAGTGTAGGACTCATTGGTACCTGAGACTGTCAGAGAGATCTTGGTATTTGTTAGGAACCATTTGGTGAGTGTTTGATGCTCCTCGGAACCTCTGTCTTAATTGTGAACTTTAGTTTGGTTGTCTTTTCTAGGTTCATATTGAGATCCATTGAAGGCCCTCCCCTGACAGACGAAGGTGTGACCACACGCTCACCGCATTCGAGAACACAAAGCATGAGGGACACAAGAGGGCCTCCCCACACCTGCCTGGCAAAAGTGAAGTGGGAGGGAGGAGGTGACTCGGACAAACTATTATATAGCCTTAAGAAAAGAACACAGAAGGAGAGCCCTTGTTCAGCAGATACACCTTCCTGGATGAATAAGCCTGCGGTTGTTGTAAATGGAAATTCACAGAATGAGGTGTTATCATTGGAAATGAAAAACGATCTGAGTGCGGCTGACCTCTTGCTCCACAATGACAATAAAGTGCTTCCATATTTGAATGAATCAATAAGAAGAATTTCAGCTTCAGCAGCTGCTCCAAGCAGAGCCATGAGTCTGCTCTGTGCTCCTGCAGCAGAGTGTTTTGCTGGGGTGTCCCATGGTATGGAGGCTCTAGGGAGGGACTGGCTAGGAAAACAGCGCAGGGCCACGGACAGCCACAGAGGACAGTGGCCCAAAGGAGAGCCTCAGGTGTCAGGACTGCCAGGCCATCAAAAACTGTCAGAAGTGGAGATTTTTAAGGATGACCCACCAAGTTATTTTCCTGAAGGACTAGGCTCTGAGTTGGAACCATCCTGCCTGCTCTCCATACTGCCTGCAATGCTGCCTGCAGGTCCTGAAGTACTTCTTAATGATGAGCCAAAATGTGGTTTCCTGGACTTTTTAAAGCCTATGTTTTTCGGAAAAACAATAGGATACAAGAATATGCTTTCAAGTGTAAAAAGTACCACAAATGGTCTGCAGATCACGCTGGGGTTACTAGCTCTATGATCTTTTGAATTAGCAAATCTGTTATGCCATAGTTAAGGTACAAACAGAATAAAAATAGTGAGATTAATTTTAAAAGTTGTCTCAGATTGCTTTTGCATTAAGTCTGGATACAAACCATGCAACTCTTAAGTTCTTGCTTTGGTATGTATGCCCAGACAAACTTAAAAAGTCTGGTTTAAACTCAGAAAAAGCTGGTTGATGCTGAAGGAAATTTTTTAGCATGTTTTACATTGTGCTTCAAAAACATTCAGAACTGGGAAACTGTTTCAGAGGAACATTGATAATAGCCTGTATAAATAATCAGATTAGAACTGATTTAACATGAAGCTCTCTATGTATCTTCAACACCTAAAGGGCTACTGTCCCAAATCCTGTGTGTCTCTTCAGCTTGATCACCTAATGGAAGTGGGTGTTTGTGAAGTCTGTCCCACCTTTCTTGTGCTGAGCTTTGCTGAGTTCATGGTACGCTGTTACAGTTTCTGCATTTTGTTGAGTGGTTTTGGTCTGCAACAAATTTGGTTTTCTTTCTCACACCCCTTTCCTTCTACTTGAAATGTAATTTAGACTGAGGCCCTATGGTGAAAGTTGCAATACTAAACTTACTTTTAGAATAATCCTTCCTCAAACTGGGAACCCTAGCAGTGTTACCTTAAACTAAAAGGAGTTTGAGGCTATTTGATGTGTAGCTTAGTTACAGAGAGGCAAATCAAGGATTTCCCTTATAGAAAGTTCCAGGCTCTAGGAATTGAGGTATCTTTTACACTAACATTTTTCTGAGGTAACTCTTTTTGTTATATTGATAATTTGGGGAATTATTGGTTGCATATATCAGTTTTTATTGTGTGCTAAATTACTATGCTGTGTGCTATTTTAGTGTTTGGGGAAATGAAAAATAAAATTTGTTCTTTAGCATAATAAGTATGATTTTATATGTGTGGTCTTGGTTCTCCTTGTGTTTTTATTAATGCTATCGTCTTCCTAATACTTTTGGAACATCAAAGTAGGTTGCTGATTCAGAAGAATAGAAACAGAGCTTGGAAAACAAAATGTAAAGGCAGATCGGAACTCAGCTCTCACTTTCCTCCCAGGAAATAATGAAATAGTGTACTGTGATCTGTGATCCTTTGGGGGTAGTGCTCGGAGAGTCTCAAAGTAAGAGCCTTTGCAAAACAAACCATCTCCAGCCAATCTAAATGACACCATCTTGATTGAGCAATTAAAACCCTGGTGAACAGACACTCCCTTTTGGTGTCACTGATGGATTGAGAAATGAGATGGGGACACGTTTCTTGTCAAGCCCTCCTTTTGCTTCCTTTTTTAAAGAAACACCAAAAAAACAGGTCGGGCGTGGTGGCTCAAGTGTGTAATCCCAGCACTTTGGAAGGCCAAGGTGAGAGGATGGCCTGAGCCCACGGGTTCGAGGCCAGCCTGTGCAGCTTGGTGAGACCTTATCTCTACAATAAGTAAAAAAATTAGCTGGGTGTGGTAGTGTGTGCTTGTAGTTCGGGCTACTTGGAAGGCTGAGGTGGAAGGATTGCCTGAGCCCATCAGGTTGATGCTGGGGTGGCTGTGAGCGTGCCACTGCACTTCAGTCTGGGTGATGAAGTGAGACTCTGACTCAAAAAATAAAACCAAAAAACCAAAACTAAGTTTATTTTTCTGTGAAGGACCTTTTCATGACTTATCAGCTGTTTTCTCTCCTTTGTTTTGTAAATTGCAAGTATTCCCTACTTAGCATCAAATGCTAAATTAACAAGTTTGAAATGCTTTCATATATGTGTACTTTTTCTAAAAGCAGTTTTGGGGAAAAGTTAACAATCACTGTTTTCTTCACATTAAGTTATTTGTTTGTTTGTTTTGAATTGGCATCTCACTCTGTCGCCCAGCTGGTGTACAGTGGCACGATCACATCTACTGCAGCCTTGACCTGCTGGGCTCGGGCATTCCTTCCACCTCAGCCTTCCAAGTAGCTAGAACCACAGATGTGCACCACCATGCCCAGCTAATTTTTTTATTTATTTTAGAGATGAGGTCTCACCATGTTACCCAGGGTGGTCTTGAATCCGTGGGCTCAGGTAATCCTCTTGGCTCCATCTTGCAAAGTGCTGGGATTACAGGCATGAGCCACTGTGTCTGGCCACATTAAGGTTTTTGTAAACATACACTACACTGCAGTTTTTCCCTTTGGTTCTGTGCTGTGTCCCTGTCTGAAGATGCCCTCTCCTATGGAAAAGTTCCAGGGAGAAAAGTTAATGACTCAAGGAAACTGATGATAAATGTACCATATAAAGTTTCATGACTGCAACTGAGTGCTGTGGCTCGTGCCTGTAATCCCAGCACTTTGGGAAGCTGAGGTGAGAGGATTGCTTGAGCCCAGGAGTTCGAGACCAGCCTGGACAACAAAGGGACCTTGTTTCTACAAAAATTTAAAAATTAGCCAGGCGTGGTGGTGTGCTTCAATAGCCCCAACTACTGGGGTGGAGGTACTGAGCCACAAGGGTCACCTGAGCCCAGGAGGTCAAGGCTGTGATTTGCCTCCAGCCTGCAATTGCACTCCAGCTTGGGCGGTAGAGTGGTACCCTGGCACATGCACGCAGTTTCATGACTGCAAAAGAAGGCCTTCTACAAACATTTTTTGTCTTTGAAGCAATTAGTACAGAAATTGAAATTTTTTTGAGTTAGAGTCTCACTCTGTCGCCCAGGCTGGAGTGCAGTGGCACACTCACGGCCACCCCAGCGTCGACCTCCTGGGCTCCAGTAATCCTTCTGACTCAGCCTTCCAAGTAGCCAGAGCTACAGGTGCGCCCTACCACACCCGGCTAATTTTTTTTATTTATTGTAGAGATGAGGTCTTGCCAAGTCGTCCAGGCTGGTCTCTAATCTGCGGGCTCCCAAAGTGCTGGGATTACAAGCTGGGCACAGCTTGTTTTAAAAGAACCATAGTTGGCCAGGTGCAGTGACTCATGCCTGTAATCTCAGCACTTAAGAAAGGAGGTGAGAGGATTGCCTGAGTTCAGGGATTCGAGACCAGCCTGGGCAACTTGGTGAGATCTGTCTACAGTTAAGAAAAAGAAAGATAGCCGGGCTCGGTGGCTCAGCCTGTAATCCCGCGTCTTTGGGAGGCGGAGGTGAGTGGATTGCCTGAGCCCGCAGGTTCAAGACCCACCTGGGCAACTTGGCGAGACCTCATCTCTACAATAAATAAAAAAATCAGCCGGGCGTGGTAGCACGCGCCTGTAGTTCCAGCTACTCGGAAGGCTGAGGCGGAAGGATCGCCGGAGCCCAGCGGGTCGAGGCTGCGGTGGCCGGGAGCGGCCACTGCACTCCAGTCTGGGCAACAGAGTGAGACTCCAACTCAAAAAAAAAAAAGAAAAAGAAAGAAATTAGCCAGGCATGGTGGTGTGTACCTGTGCTTCCAGCTACTTGGAAGGCTGAGACAGAAGTATCGCCTGAGCCCAAGAAGGTAGAGGCTGTAGTAGCTGTGAGGATGCCACTGCACTCCAGCCTGGGCAACAGCATGAGACTCCAACTCAAAAAAAAAGAGTTGAACAGGCCAATCATTTTAAATTTAGAAACAATGCAGAGTACAAAATCTTGGAATTGGTTATTCACATTTGGAAATAATTTGGTTTTTTTTGACATTGGAATGAATGGTATGGTCTGGAAGTGACCCTAAAGTTGCAAGCCTATAGAGAATAAAAAGTAAATTAGAAAATGCTTGGATTTAAATAGATCATTCTTATATGACTATTAATTTTATAAATAGGGTACAAGACATGTACTGCAGGGTTTAATGTAAATCCCTGTATATTCTAAAATTTATATCAACCATTTACTATGATTTCACAAAAATAAATGTGCTATAGAATTCTTTGCATTTTTTCATAGCTAATTTTAAAATTTTCCTTTTTAAACTTTCCAAGCAGAAGAAATAAAATTAAGAGAATTAATACATTTTCCTGAACAGCACGCATGAACTCAGAGCTGGAAACTGTGCCTGTTAACAGTGGTCAGTGGTGGAAATTTTGAAACAAATCTAGTCCAAGGGATAATATACACCATGTAAAAACTTGAAATGAGCCAGGCTGGGTGACTCAGCCTGTGATCCCGCGCTTTGGGGGCCGAGGTGAGTGAATTGCCTGAGCCCGTGGGTTCAAGACCCGCCTGGGCAACTTGGCGAGACCTCATCTCTACAATAAATCAAAAAGTAGCCGGCCGTGGTAGCGTGCGCCTGTAGTTCCAGCTACTTGGAAGATTGAGGTGGAAGGATCGCCGGAGCCCAGCAAGGCGAGGCTGCGGTGGCCGGGAGCAGCCGTTGCACTCCAGTCTGGGTGAGTGAGTGAGACTCTGACTCAAAAAAAATCCAAAAAACTTGAAATGAAGATGAGGCATGGTGGCTCACACCTGTAATCCCAGCACTTTGGGGGGCAGAGGCGAGTGGTTGCTTGAGCCTAGGAGGAGTTCGAGACTAGCCTGGGCAACATAGCAAGACCTCATCTCTACAAAAAATAAAAAAATAAGCCAGTCTTGGCAGCACATGCCTAAGTCTCAGATATTCAGGAGACTGAGGTGGAAGGATCACCTGAGTCTAGAAGGTCGAGGCTGTGGTGAGCCGTGATTATACACAGCACTCTAGCCTGGGTGACTGAGTGAGATACCAACTCACAAAAATAAAACTTGAAATGAGAAGCTTAAGTAAGATTTGATTCTTTTTTTTTTTAATTTAAAAAATTTCTTAATTTTTTTTTAAGATTTAAAATCTTAGCCCGGCTAAGATTTGATTGTTACCAAATTAGTTTAATGACTGCTTCTACTTGGTTTTCCTTTGCTTCCAAAATGTTATCTCCTCCGTTTTATTTTTATCAAAACTTAATCAGATAAATTTTAAGAGTATCTACTTCCTTTTTTTTTTTTTTTGAATTGGAGTCTCTGTCACCCAGCCGGAATGCAGTGACATGCTCGCAATCACTGCTGTCTCGACCTGCTGAGCTCAGGTGATCCTTCCACCTCAACCTTCCAAGTAGCTGGAATTATAGGTGCATGCCACCATGCCCTGCTAATTTTTTGATTTATTGTAGAGACAAGGTCTCTCCAAATTGCCCAGGCTGGTCTCAAACCCCTGAGCTCAGGCAATCCTCTCACTTCCGCCTCCCAAAGTGCTGGGATTACAGGCGTGAGCCACTGCACCCTACTTCTCACTCTCATTTGCACTTTAAACCCTAAAAGTCTTAATTGAGAGCTGTATATTTGTATGATGAAAATTTGGAAAGAATGATTTTGTTTCTTTTTCTTTTTTCTTTTTTTTTGAGTAAGAGTCTCACTCTGTCGCCCAGGCTGGAGTGCAATGGCACACTCATGGCCACCGCAGCCTCGACCTGCTGGGCTCAGGCGATCTTCTACCTTAAGCTTCCAAGTAGCTGGAACTATTTGGAAATCAAAAAATTAGCCAGGTGCCACCACGCCAGGTTAATTTTTTTATTTATTGTAGAGATGAGTTCTCACCAAGTTGCGCGGGCTGGTCTTAAACGCGGGGGCTCAAGCAATCCTCTCACCTAGGCCCCCCAAATTGGAATTATAGTTGTGAGCCACTGCACACAGGCTTGTTTCTTTTTTCTTTTTTTTTTTTTGAGACAGGGTCTTAGTCTATTGCCTAAGTTGGAGTGCAGTGGCAAGATCACAGTTCACTGCAGCCTCAACCTCTTGGGCTCAGGTGATCCTTCTGCCTCAGCCGCCTACGTAGCTGGAACTATAGGTCTGTGCCACTGTGTCTAGCTAATGTTTTTATTTTTGTTGAGATGAGGTCTCACTATGTTGCGTAGGCTGGGAAAGGATGGTTTTCTTTTTTTCTTTTTTGAAAGCAAGATTTATTGAGAGAACAGAAAAGCTCCCACAGTGGGAGGGGCCTGAAGGGGTTGCCCAGGATGGTTTTCTTTTTTTTTTTGAGTTGGAGTCTCACTCTGTCGCCCAGGCTGGAGTGCAGTGGCAGGCTGACGGCCACCCCAGCCTTGACCCGCTGGACTCCAGCGATCCTTGCGCCTCAGCCTTCCAAGTAGCTGGAACTACAGGCATGTGCCGCCACTCCTGGCTAATTTTTTGATTTATTGTAGAGATGAGGTCTCACCAAGCTGGTCTCGAACCCATGGACTCAGGCAATCCTCTCGCCTCAGCCTCCCAAAGTACTGGGATTATAGGCATGAGCCACCGCGTCTGGTCCAGGATGATTTTCAAAGGTGCTCGCTTAGGAAAGCAATTTGCTTAGGAAGCAAACTTCATAATAAACTTTTCCCTGCAGTACATGGTCTTGCTTTTTTGAGGGTTTTCAAGACTTTGTTTTAACTGTTTCTGTTGAGTTGGGAGCACGTGTCACAAGTAGCCTATTGTGTCTGAGAAGTCATTTAGCGCAATTTTTCTTCTATGAAACATTATTTAAGAGCAAGAGCAGATATTACTGTGGGCTTGCTTTGGCAGTGTTTGAGTAGATTCTTTATAGTTTTTTTTTTTAATTGCTTGGGTACATAATATAAAGAAGTTTTCTAGGGTAGCTGTGCCTCACTACAATATAAGCAGAGTGGAATTCTCCAATTAACTATTTAATACTTTTAGTTTTTGGTTTTTTTTTAGTTGGAGTCTTACGCCATTGCCCAGGCTGGAGTGCAGTGGCACGCTCATGGCCACCCCAGTGTCAACCTGCTGGCCTCAGGTGCTCCTTCCACCTCAGCCTTCCAAGTTGCCAGAAATACAGGCATGTGCTCCCACACCCAGCTAATTTTTTGATTTATTGTAGCAGTGAGGTCTCGCCAAGTTGCCCAGGCTGTTCTCGAACCCCTGAACTCAGGCAATCTCCTCACCTTGGCCTCCCAAAGTGCTGGGATTACAGGTTTGAGCCACCACGCCAGGCCTTAGTTTTTTTTAAGGTAGTGAACTTAACTTGTTTTCCTTTCCCCTGTCTGCCTACTAAGAATTCTATTTCTGCCTCTGAAAGTTGATCTTGTACTGTATTATACTTGGGTTTACCAGCACTCTGCTGCAGCTTATCTGATGACTTGGTGAAAGCATTTGTAGTTGCTTAGCTGCCTCTTTTCAGTGGAGTTCTCAGATACCTGGAACAATCTGGAACATCTTTGTAGGACATCTAAGGGGACATCGTATCCAGGACATAGATACATACATATGACTCAGTGTGGGGAAAGCACTGTTTCTTGTCACACTCCCCACCTCCCAAGACTTGTAATGACTTACTCCTGATCAGGAAAATCTATTATGTGAAAGTGAACTGAAGAAAAGACGGGAGTTAGTTTATTTATTTATTTATTTTTGAGACAAGGACTCGCTCTGTTGTAGTGGCATGATCATAGCTCACTGCAGCCTCAACCTCCATATCTCAAGTGATCCTCCCACCTCAGCCTCCACAAGTAGCTGGGGATACAAGTGCTAACTTTTTTTTTTTGACAGGGTCGGCTGGGCTCGGTGGCTCAGCCTGTAATCCCAGCATTTTGGGAGGCCAAGGCGAGTGAATTGCCTGAGCCCGCAGGTTTGAGACCCACCTGGATAGCTTGGCGAGACCTCATCTCTACAATAAATTTTTTTAAAAATTAGCCGGGCATGGTGGCGCATGCCTGTGGTTCTGGCTACTTGGAAGGCTGAGGCAGAAGGACCGCTGGAGTCCTGCAGGTCAAGGCTGCGGTGGCTGGGAGCGTGCCACTGCACTCCAGTCTGAGTGACAGAGTGAGACTCCAACTCAAAAAATAAAATAAAAATAAAAGACAGGTTCTCACTATGTTGCCCAGGCTAGTCTTGAGCTCCTGGACTCAATTGATCCTCCTGCCTTGGCCTCCCAAAGTGCTAGGATTATAGACTCTTTTTTAAAAACTCCCCTCTTTTCTGTGCCTAGCCTGAGTTGGTTTTTTTTTTTTTTGAGTTGGAGTCTCACTCTGTCATCCAGACTGGAGTGCAATGGCTGCTCCTGACCACCGCAGCCTCGACCTGCTGGGCTCTGGCGATCCTTCCGCCTCAGCCTTCCGAGTAGCTGGAACTACAGGTGCACGCTACCACACCCGGCTAATTTTTTGATTTATTGTAGAGATGAGGTCTCGCCTGCCCAGGTGGGTCTCAAACCTGCGGGCTCAGGCAATCCATTCACCTCAGCCTCCCAAAGGCGCAGGATTACAGGCTGAGCCACTGAGCCCGGCTCAGACACCTCACTTTGGTTCCATATAAATGCCATGTGTTTGAGTTGAATGTGTTGTCTACTCTTTATTCTCTGTGGTCCTGAGAGATTGGAATCAGCCATTTTATTTGAAGATTTGCATCATTTATGTGGTGAATATTTTACCAAAAATGACTTATTTTTCTGTCAGCTTCCTGTTGTCTTTTGACTACAAAAGTGGTAGAATACTAGGATTCAGCTTTCAGACCTGACCTTGAAGACGTGTGAATTTTCACCTTTACTACTCAGATTCATAACAGATGGTGGTTTTGGTCTGTGGAGGGCAGGAAGGGGTTTCCAGAAAAAAGGATGAGAATCATTCAGGTCAAGGTATCTGTCCAGGTGAGCAAGAAACACTGGGGCTTAAATACTGGAGAGGCCCCTTCTTTCTTTTTTTTTTTTTTTGAGTTGAAGTCTCACTCTGTTGCCCAGACTGGAGTGCAGTGGCCGCTCCCGGCCACCGCAGCCTCCACCTGCTGGGCTCCGGCGATCCTTCCGCCTCAGCCTTCCAAGTAGCTGGAACTACAGGTACGCGCTACCATGCCCAGCTGATTTTTTGATTTATTGTAGAGATGAGGTCTCGCTGCCCAGGCGGGTCTCGAACCTGTGAGCTCAGGCAATCCACTCACCTCAGCCTCTCAAGGCGCGGGATTACAGGCTGAGCCACCGAGCCCAGCTAGGCCCCTTCCTTCTTAGTGAGAAAAATGCGCTACATTTTTTCATAGTTTAAATCCATGGGTATAGCTATTAGCATAACTGAAGAAACCTGGTTTTTCTTTTAAAATCTGTTGAAATTCATATGGGGCTGCTGCTGCTGCTTTCTTTTTTTTTTAGATAATTTTTTTTTTTTTTGGTAGAGACAGGATCTCGCTATGTTCCCCAGGCTGGTCTTAAGCTCCTGGCCTCAAGCAAGCCTCCCACTTCGGCCTCCCAAAGTGTTGGGATTACAGGCGTCAGCCACTGCACCTGGCCGGTGAAACTTATTTTTGAAACTCTAGGGGAATATGCCTGTTGTGTTATAAGCTGGCAGATGAGGTCAAGTGTAGTTTGAAATGTCAAGTAGTCACTTGATCAAGTGGCCATGATTCTGGACAAATTTTATGTTTTTATGGAAAATTCCCACCTCTTCTGAAGGTGAACGACAGAAACTAGCCCCAGTGGGTGGGGTACCACTGTCAGACAGTGTATGTTGAGTGAATCTGAGGATACTTTATGTCACTACATAATTTGGGTGAGGCTGGGAAGAAAATCCCGTGTCTGTGCATGTGAGTTTCGTTGGCCACAAGAGGGACCCATGTGTTCACTTAGGGAGTATACTGCTTCGGGATATTTCTCTTTAATCTTTCTTTTCACTCTGTTCTCTCTTGTTCTTCCTTTTCTTTCTCTTTCTCTCTGTCTCTTCTCTTCCCCTTCCCTCCTTCCCTCTCTCCCTGCCCCTTCTCTTCTCTCCCTCTCCACCGTCCCCCCCCGCCGTCTTTCTTTCTTTTCAGGTTCTCACTCTGTTGCCCAGGCTGGAGTGCAGTGGTATGATCACGGCTCACTGCCTCACCGCAGCCTCAAACTCCTGGGCTCAAATAATCCTCCTGTGTCAACCTCCTGAGTAGCTGGAACTACAGATACATGCCACTCTTACCCAACTAATTTTTTTAATTTTTTGCAGAGACAGGTTCTCACTATGCTGCCCAGGGTGGTCTTGAACTCCTGGGCTCAAGCAATCCTCCTACCTCAGCCTCCCAAAGTGTTGGGATGACAGGCATGAGCCACTGCGCCCATCCTGGTTATTTTACTTATTCAAATTTTTAAGCAAAAATTAATATAACAATGTCAGACTTAGTTCAGTGTGGTTTGTTAACCCAAGTGAATGTAATGTATCATACCTTACAAGAAGACTGTTAACTCTTTCATTCAATACTCATAAATGGTGCTTTAAGGCAAGATGACAAATGTGTTAGGGAAAAAAATGTATTTTTTTTTTTTTTGAGTCGGAGTCTCACTCTGTCGCCCAGACTGGAGGGCTGTGGCCGCTACCGGCCACTGCAGCTCGATCTGCTGGGCTCCGGCGATCCTTCCACCTCAGCCTTCCAAGTAGCTGGAACTACAGGCGTGCGCTACCACGTCCGGCTAATTTTTGATTTATTGTAGAGATGAGGTCTCGCCAAGTTGCCCAGGCGGGTCTCAAACTCGCGGGCTCAGGCGGCAATCCACTCACCTCAGCCTCCCAAAGGCGCGGGATTACAGGCTGAGCCGCTGAGCCACCGAGCCAGGCTAAAAAAAATTTATTTTTTAACATTTTTATTTTGGAGAGTGGCTTTCAGTAAGAAACCACGTTTTCACACTGCATCAACAAGAACAGCAGATTTGCTCAGAGTGAGCTTGGCTGAGTTTTCGCTTCTGCAGAAAGATGTGTACAGCCCCAGAGCTGGGAGCCTTTCCCGACCCCTTCAGGAGAGTGGAGGTCTGTGCTGATGCAGAGGGGTGCTGTTGTAGGCCCCTCCAGAGCCTGTTCTTTGCACACACAGAAAAGGACGGTAAATATAGGGAAAACCATGTGGGTAAAAATATAAGCTTTTGTAACACAAATTCCTAAGTTTTATGGTAAACACATACCAGGTTTTGTGATCTTGCAAAATAGATCGGAGGAGCTTTGACTATTACACATCTGACTTAAGCAGGAGAAAGGAAGCACCATCCTAGCAATTTTTCTACAACAGACTAAAACACAAATATTTAACAAAGAGAAAGTCTGGAGTTTATTCAAATAAACAATTTTAATAAGTTGTAAATGGTACGCAAAACATTTTTTTTTTTTTTGAGTTGGAGTCTCACTCTGTCGCCCAGACTGGAGTGCAGTGGCTGCTCCCGGCCACCGCAGCCTCGACCTGCTGGGCTCCGGCAATCCTTCTGCCTCAGCCTTCCAAGTAGCTGGAACCACAGGCGTGCGCTATCACGCCCGGCTTATTTTTTGATTTATTGTAGAGATGAGGTCTCGCTGCCCAGGCGGGTCTCGAACCCGCGGCTCAGGCAATCCACTCACCTCAGCCTCCCAGAGCCACGGGATTACAGCTGAACCACCGAGCCCAGCTCAAAACATTTAAAAAATATTAACTAGCTTGCAAGTTATTGATATGCTCCATTATTCTATTTTCATTTTTTTTAAAAGCTTCCTGATAGATCTTTCACAAAAATGCAGTGAAAAGAGCAATAATTCATTGGTATTCTAGAACAACGGTAGTTCCCTACCTTGTCACAGATTCCTACATTGTAAGAACACTTCACTACAAGGTACAAAACAAAATTCTTTTTTTTTTAAGTCAGGGTCTCACTCTGTCACCCATGCTGGAGTGCAGTGGCATCACAGCTTATTGAAGCCTCCAACTCCTGGGCTCAAGCAATCTCCCGCCTCGGCCTCCCAAAGTGCTGGAATTACAGGTGAGAGCCACTATGCCCGGCTATTTACTGTTCTTAAGACATTTTACTGCCTTGGTGAGGTGACTTATGCTTTGGGAAATCCCAGAGCTTTGGGAGGCCAAGGTGGGAGGATCACTTGAGCACAGAAGTTCAAGACCAGCCTGGGCAATATAGTGAGACCTTGTCTCCACAAGAAAAAAAAAAAATTAGCCGGTGTGGTAGTGTATGCCTGTAGTCCCAGATACTTGGGAGGCTGTGGTGGGAGGATCACTTGAACCAGGAATTTGAGGGTTTGATAAGCTGTGGTTATGCCACAGCACTCCAGTCTGGGTGACAGAGCGAGACCTTTTCACTTAAAAAAAAAAAAAAAAGCTTCTTAAAAGAGAAATTGACAATTGATAATAATGGCATAACTTCGAGGAACATTACATTTGTGATCAGACTATTGACTATCTTTTTTTTTTTTTTTTGAGTTGGAGTCTCACTCTGTCACCTAGGCTGGAGGGCAGTGGCACGCTCCCGGCCACCGCAACCTCGACCCGCTGGGCTCCGGCGATCCTTCCGCCTCTGCCTTCCAAGTAGCTGGACCTACAGGTGCGTGCTACCATACTCGGCTAATTTTTGATTTATTGTAGAGAGGAGGTCTCGCCAAGTTTCCCGGTCAGGTCTCGAACCCTCGGGCTCAGGCAATCCATTTGTCTCAGCCTCCCAAAGGGCTGGGATTACAGACTGAACCACTGAGCCCAGCCTGCCACATTTCAAATGCTCTATAGCTGTATGCAGCCAGTGACTACTATATTGGGCAGTACACATAAAGAATATTTTCAGCTAGGCTTGGTGGCTCAGCCTGTAATCCCAGCACTTTGTGAGGCCCAGTCGAGTGGATTGCCTGAGCGCATGGTTCGAGACCCGCCCGGGCAACTTGGCGAGACCTCGTCTCTACAATAAATCAAAAATTGGGCGTGGTGGCACATGTCTGTAGTTCCGGCTACTTGGAAGGCTGAGGGAAGGATCGCCAGAGCCCAGCAGGTCGACGTTGGGGTGGCTGTGAGCGTGCCACTGCACTTTAGCCTGGGTGACAGAGTGAGACTCCAACTCAAAAAAAAAAAAAAAAAGAAAATTTCCACCATCGCAGAAAGTTCTATTGGACTGCCTGTTAGTCTTTACTGACATACTTGTGTCAGTTTTGCCTCTTCAGGACATGAGGTCTTACTCTGATACAGTAGAGTATGTGGCTTTTTACTTTTAACCACCCCTCCCCATCAATATGACAAAACACCATTCTCTTAAAGTGGTGGGAAAAAAGATCATGAGTTTACACATGATTTTTCTGTAAGCTTTTGCGCTACAAAAAGGGATTGTCTTTGCCTCTCACTTTTTTTTTTTTTTTTTGAGTTGGAGTCTCACTCTGTCGCCCAGACTGAAGTGCAGTGGCCGCTCCTGGCCACCATGGCCTCGACCCGCTGGGCTCCGGCGATCCTTCCGCCTCAGCCTTCCGAGTAGCTGGAACTACAGGCTTGTGCTACCACGCCCGGCTCATTTTTTTATTTACTGTAGAGATGAGGTCTCGCTGCCCAGGCGGGTCTTGAACCCGCAGGCTCAGGCAATCCACTCACCTCAGCCTCCCAAAGGCGCGGGATTACAGGCTGAGCCACCGAGCCCGGCTTCTTGTATCTTTTTTTTTTTTTTTTTTTTTTTTTTTTTTTGAGTTGGAGTCTCACTCTGTCACCCAGACTGGAGTGCAGTGGCCGCTCCCGGCCACCGCAGCCTCGGCCTGCTGGGCTCCGGCGATCCTTCCGCCTCAGCCTTCCAAGTAGCCAGAATTACAGGCATGCGCCACCACGCCCAGCTGATTTTTTGATTTATTGTAGAGATGAGGTCTCGCTGCCCAGGCGGGTCTCGAACCCGCGGGCTCAGGCAATTCACTCACCTCAGCCTCCCAAAGGCGCGGGATTACAGGCTGAGCCACCGAGCCCGGCTTCTTGTATCTTTTAAAAAACTTCATGCTGTAGCCCAAACTTGCAATTTGTAGGAGAGTGTCCTGCCTTGTAGCACACTCCAAAGGAAATACATACTCAGACTTAAAGCTTGACCTTGGCTCTGGTAACGGGACAGTTCACTGAACTTGGGATGATTCGTGAGAACATCCTGTGCTGCCCCCTCTGAAGCCACTGGAGGCCTCAAAACGTGAGAGCAGAACGGCTTGAGGAATGCAGGCAGGTCTTGAAACATCTGTCCCCCTAGAGCTGAGTGAGGAACCCTTGAGCTCCTTCCAGCTCGAGGCTGGACTGGCCTCCCCCTCATTGCCTCCAGCGTTACTTCCTTTCCCAAAAATAGGATTTGGAACTTATTTCCCATGTGACGTCATGCGTCTTACAGTCACGGGCAGGAAGTGAATGTTTTCCTGCCAGGCCTGTGGAGTCCCCGAGAAGGGCTGGGAAGGGCATTCCTTCTTTGTCTTATTTCACAATAGAACGTCTACGCATTTATTTTAAGGTGATTTCCTTGAGTCTGGAAGCACAGCGTGCTCTTCCACGCTCTGCAGCAAAACAGAGGTTAGATTGGCTAGATTTGGACATTCTTGGGTGTTTCTGCTTCATAAACAAAGTACAGTCACATATTAATAATGATGCCCTCCATCCGCTTGGACACTGTCCTGGGCTTGGTGGGGCTCATAAAAGCACTGAGGTCGTCTCATTAGGGAAGCATATTCATTTCCTTCAAGTGATTAAAGCCGGCAACAGAACTTGGCTTGTCGAACCCCACATGTGTTTGAGACTCACACAATAGACCAAAGTAGGCAGGCCAAGGCTCAACATGTTCGAAAAAAGTAATTTTAGTGTTCCAGGATTTGCAGTGAGAACTGAATGTCTTTTTTTCATCGTGATGGTGTGCCAGGGTCGAAAGATAAACAGGCGAGTAAGACAGTTGATCTCAAGCTTCCATGGGTTGGGGAGGTAGGGGACTCCAATCATTAATATATAGGTGCAAGTAAGTGCTGAGAGATACTCCCTGGGTCTGGGGAGATGTCCCCGAAGGTGGGGGAAGTGGCTTTCACACGCTTGCTGATCATAATTCCAGCTCCTTGGATGGACGCTTCTATCACAGGCACTCCATTTCAGCCCTAGCTAATTGGATCACTAAGGTTTGATGAGAGCTACAATGTGCCTGCCAGCCTGCCCTGCGCTAGATACTACAGTTTGCAAGATAAATGTTTGCGATCCAGCTCTCAGACTGGAGGAGTGCGATTTCGCTTGCCCAGCCTGGCCAGAGACCTCAGGACCCTTGAGCCTCTTATTCATCCAACTCATGGGCTCAGAAGCCCGCAGTCTCAAATGCCTCCAACCTCCATCATTTCTGCCCTGTAAGCAGCAAACAGACAAGAAGTCTGGTACTGTCCTCCCCCAGTGGCTCTTACAGTCCCTCACCACATCGTCAAAGACAAAGTCCTCTCCTTTGTGGCCAATGGCCCAGCTCCTGTAACAGCCCTTCCTACCAGCAGTGGGATCTTCCCTGTTTTTGGTGTTTTGTTTTGTTGCCCAAGAGAGAACCTTATCACGAATTTAACTATTTAAGATAAATGAGCCGGGCTGGGTGGCTCAGCCTGTAATCCTGCACTTTGGGAGGCTGAGGTGAGTGGATTGCCTGAGCCCGCGGGTTCGAGACCCACCTGGGCAACTTGGCGAGACCTCGTCTCTACAATAAATCAAAATGAGCTGGGTGTGGTAGCACGTGCCTGTAGTTCCAGCTACTCGGAAGGCTGAGGCGGAAGGGTCGCTGGAGCCCAGCAGGTCGAGGCTGCAGTGGCCGGGAGCGGCCACTGCACTCCAGTCTGGGCAACAGAGTGAGACTCCAACTCAAAGAAAAAGAAAACTGAAACATGGAAATAAACATAAAAACATAATAAGAAATTAGAGGCCAGCACCGTGGCTCATGCCTATAATTCTAGCACTTTGGAAGGCTGAGGCAGGAGAATCACTTGAGCCCAGGAGTTCAAGACCGGACCAGGTAACATAGTAAGACCTCGTCTCCACAAAATTTTTTTTTTTTTTTAGTTGGAGTCTCACTCTGTCACTCAGGTTGGAGTGCAGTGGAACGCTCATGGCCACCCCAGTGTTGACCTGCTGGGCTCTGATAATCCTTCCGCCTCAGCCTTCTAAGTAACCAGAACTACAGGAGTACGCTACCACGCCCAGCTAATTTTTTGATATATTGTAGAGACGAGGTCTCACCATGTTACTCAGACTGGTCTTGAACCAGTGGGCTCAGGCAATCCTCTCACCTCAGCCTCCCAAAGTGCTGGGATTACAGGCTTAGAACCACCGCACCTAGCCTACAAAAAATTTTTAAAAATTAGTCGGGTGTGGTGGTGTGTGCCTGTAGTCCCACCTACTTGGGAAGTTGAAATGGGAGGAGCACTTGAGCCCAGATGTTGAGGCTGCAAAGAGCTGGGATCATGCCACTGCACTCCAGCCTGGGTGACAGAGTAGGACCCTATCACCAAAAAAATCCAAGAATTAAGAGTCATGTTTTGCTTTGCTACTTGAGGTATTTCATTATATGTTCTTTGTTTGTTTGTTTGTTTTTGTTTTTGTTTTTGTTTTTTGAGTTGGAGTCTCACTCTGTCGCCCAGACTGGAGTGCAGTGGCCGCTCCTGGCCACCGCAGCCTCGCCTGCTGGGCTCCGGCGATCCTTCCACCTCAGCCTTCCTAGTAGCTGGAATTACAGGCCTGCGCTACCACGCCCAGCTGATTTTTTGATTTATTGTAGAGATGAGGTCTCGCTGCCCAGGCGGGTCTCGAACCCGCGGGCTCAGGCAATCCACTCACCTCAGCCTCCCAAAGGCGCGGGATTACAGGCTGAACCACCGAGCCCGGCTTCATTATATGTTCTAATGTGGGCAAAACCCCAGGTACTTAAGAGGACAAATGATGAAAATCCACATTAATTGCATTTGCTGTTAAGTGGATGTATTTCTACCAAATTGAGCAGCAAATTATTGGGAAAACTTAGAGTGAAAAGGAAAGTGTCATACGCAGTGGTGACGGGACCATTCAATGCTTCTGCCCGAGGAAGTTGCACCCCGATGCTTTTTCTGGGGACTTCCCGAGCCCTGCAGCCAATCTGGCTCCATGGGGCACCCAGTCCTCCCCCTAACTGCAGACTGGCCCGTCCTCACCCTCCTTTCTTCCTTTCAGGCTTCTTGGGATCAACTTGCTTTTCCTTTTCCTTCCCAGCTGCCAGCACCCACCCTTCTTTCCTGAGGTTCCCTTTCTTCAGAGTAGTTGCAGTTTCCCCAGGCTCTTGTGGTCTCCAATGCTATGTAAGTGCTTATCCTATGAAAGGTTTTACTGTAATCACCATGAAGAGAGCAATGACCAAGAACCGGTGAGAAAGAAGAAATGGAGGAATGGGGAATGAGTGTCTAGTGGGGACAGTTTCAGCTTGAGATGATGGACAAGCTCTGGAGATGGATGGTGGTGATGGCTACACTACATCGCGAATGTGCTTAACCCCACTGAACTGCACACTTACACTTAAAAATTGTTAACATGGGATTGCCTGAGCCTGCGGGTTCGAGACCCGCCTGGGCAGCGAGACCTCATCTCTACAATAAATCAAAAATCAGCCGGGCGTGGTAGCGCATGCCTGTAGTTCCAGCTACTTGGAAGGCTGAGGTGGAAGGATCGCCAGAGCCCAGCAGGTCGAGGCTGTGGTGGCCAGGAGCGGCCACTGCACTCCAGTCTGAGAGACAGAGTGAGACTCCAACTCAAAAAAAAAAAAAAAATTTGTTAACATGGGTGCAATCCCTTCAGGCTCCCTCCCGCTGTGGGAGCTTTTCTGTTCTCAATAAATCCTGCTTTCTCACCAAAAAAACAACAAAAAAAAAATTGTTAACATGTTAAATTTTATATATATTTTATCACAATAAAATTTTTGAAAATTTTTACAGGAGAAATAACGAAGGTTCTGAGGTCTTGTGAGCTCTGCCTAGATGAAGTGCTCAGTGGCCCCAGGCTTTATTTCTTGTTTTGTTTTGTGTTTTTTTTTTTGAGTTGGAGTCTTACTCTGTTGCCCAGGCTAGAGTGCAGTGGCATGTTCACCTCCACCCCAGTGTCAACCTGCTGGGCTCCAGTGATCCCTCCGCCTCAGTCTTTCAAGTAGCTGGAACTATAGGTGCGCGCTACCACGCCAGGCTAATTTTTTATTTATTGTAGATACGCGGTCTCGCCAAGTTGCCAAGGCTGGTCTTGAACCTGTGGACTCAGGCAATCTGCTTGCCTCAGCCTCCCAAAGTGCTGGGATTACAGGCTGAGTCACTGAGTCCGGCCTAGGCTTTCTTTCTGACTTGGTTACTGGAAGACCTTTGAGCCCTCTCTGTCTTTCCTTCATTATTTTATTTTATTTGTCTCCCTCTCTAAATTCATATGTTAAAGCCCTGACCCCTAATATGAAGTCATTTGGAGGTGGGAATTTAGGGAGATAATTAGGATTAGATAAGGTCATGAGGGTGGAGCCCTCACAATGGGATTTAGTGTCTTTATAAGAAGAGGAAGAGGCCTGAGCTTGCTTGCGTTCTCCGCTGTGTGGAGACATAGCAAGAAGGTAGCAAGCCAGGAAGAGAGTCCTCATCAGGGAACTGAATTGGCCAGCCCCTTGATCTTGGGCTCCCCTGTCTTCAGAACTGAGAAATAAATATCTGTTATTTAAGCCATTTAGTCTATGGTATTTTATTATAGCAGCCTCAGCTGACCACAACACCCTCAGACTCAATGGGTACCTCAGTCCTGGGAGTGTCTGCAGACCCTGGACTGCTCTTGATTCAGAGCTCTCTGGTTCTCAGAAGAAAGGTACCTGAAAGATGGTTTCATGCTTCCTAGAGAGCATGCCACAAAAGGGCTGAGTCTATTACCTCCTATCTTGTAGCTACAGAGGCCCATTGGGAAAATCATCAGGAAAACACAGTCACATAGACATGGGGGTTGTTTCAGCTGACCATTTACCAGAAGTATGAACAATCTGGCCTTAGTTTTTTTTTTATTTGCAAAATCTAAATTACATCCTCTCCCTCCCACACTTTTTGGAAAGATTAAGTGAGACGATTGAGTGACAGTCACATGTTGGATGCCAGGCCAATTGAGTTTCTTTCCCTTCTCTAGCTGTGAGGGACAAGATGACATTTTTAAGCTTATGAGTGCAAAGCCACTGGGGAAGGAAATGTCGACTATTGTACTCATCTGCTCTTTCAGTAAGAATGGGGCACAATAAACTAGTCAAACATACAACCAACTTGTGTGAAAAGATGTTCAATATCATTAGCCATCAGGGAAATGCAAATCACACCCACTGGATTGGCTATAATAAAAAGACATCATACAAGTTTTGGCAAGGATGTGGAGAAATTGGAACTATTCTCAGATTTTCAGCTTCCAGAACTATGTGAAATAAATGTGGCTTTTTTTTTCCTTTTTTCTTTTCCTGCTGCTCAGTCTTTCCAGCTGTGAAGAAATAAATGTTGTTTAAACCACCCAGTCTGAGATAATTTGTTATAGCAGCCTGAACTGACTAAGACATTTGGCAATAATAAGGAATGAAGTACTGACACATGATACACCCCGGATGAACTTTGAAAACATTGTGCAAAGTCAAAGAAACTAGACACAAAAAGCCACATATTGTATGATTGCATTTATATAAAGTGTCCAGAATAAGCAAATCTATAGAGACAGAAAGCAGATTAGTGGTTGCCAGGGGCTGGTGGGGGGAGCCCCTGGTGTGGTTAGACGATTGAGGAGGTGATAGTGGAGGGATACGGGCTTTCATTTTAGGGTGACACAATTATTCTGAGATTGATTGTGGTGATATTTGCACAACTCTGTGAATGTACTAAAAGCCATCAAGGTTGGGCACAGTAGCTAATGCCTGTAATTCCAGCACTTTGGGAGGCTGAGGCAGGAGGATCGCTTGAGCCCAGGAGTTCAAGACTAGAGATACCTCTTCTCTATTTTTATATTAAAATTTTTTTAAACTATGAAGATAAAAGCCATTGAACTGCTCACTTAAATGGATGAATTGTGTGGTGTGTGAATCATATCTCAATAAAGCCTTTTCAGTATAACCAATAAGTCCATGTTATAGCCGGCTAAAGGGGAGAAATAAAGGGAGTAAATGGGACAGGGGTTGGTGAGGCTCTTATGTACAGACTCATCATCTCAATGGCTTTTTTTTTTTTTTTTTTGAGTTAGAGTCACTCTGTAACCCAGGCTGGAGTGCAGTGGCATGCTCACGGCCACCACAGCCTCGACCTGCTGGGCTCAGGAGATCCTTCCACCCCGTTCTTCCAAGTAGCTGGAATTACAATGCAGCCACCATGCCTTGTTACTTTTTTGGTTTATTGTAGAGATGAGATCTGGTCAGGTTGCTCAGACTGGTCTCAACTGTGAGCTCAGGCAGTCCTCTCACCTCAGTCTCCCAAAGTGCTGGGATTATAGGCGTGGCCCGGCCCATCACAATGGTTTTAGTGGGGGGTGGCAGTACTGACCCCAGGCAGCATTTGGAAATGTGTGGTGGTGGGTTTTGATGGACTCAATGGCTGGGAAGTGCTGTCTGCATTGAGAATGAGAACCAGGGAAGCTAAACATCCTGCAAGCCCAAATCAGTTCTGCATACTAAGAAATGCCCCACCTAATAGCACCCTGTTTTCTGACCCCTCCCCCAAACCGTAAACACTCCTCAGGGGAGATTTCTTGATGGCAACATCATGCACTTTGCTGCCCAAGGCTGTAAAACACTCTGTTTTGGTTGAGTTTGCTGGCTCATGCCTGTAATCCTAGCACTTTGGGAGGCTGGGGCTGGAGGGTCACTTGAATCCAGGAGTTAGGGAACAGCCTGGGCAACATAGTGAAATCCCGTCTCTACAAAAATAGAAATAAAAGCCAGTCATGGTAGCTCATGCCTGTAGTCCCAGCTACTCAGGAGGCTGAGGTGAGAGGTTCTCTTGAGCCCAGGATTTCAAGGCTGCACTGAGCTGTGATCTGGCCTGGGCATCAGAGCAAGACCCTGTCTGTCCGAAGGAAACAAAACTCTGTTGGACTTTTGCAACCATAGGGATAAATCTCTGCATCAGCTTTGAACCCAGCACAAGGTCAAACTAAGCCAAGAGCTGATCTGCCCTTCAGCCCACAGGTTCCTCACCTCTTAAAGGATCTATTGACTTTGGCTTCTTAAACTGAGCCTTGCCCAGATTTTGTTATTTGTTTAGAGGTTATTTTTAGCCCTCCGGAACTGTTTTGAGAGAAATCATTTGGGTACTTACGCAGCATTATTTTTTTTAACCGATCATGACTATTTTCAACTGAGTAGATGTTCTAAGGCAGAAACATTTCCTTTTTAAGGCGGTATTTCTCTGGCAGTTATAAAGACTAATCCAAAAGATTATCAAAAATAGCCACTTGTTAAATAGCTCAAATCTGGAAAGTGCAGGCGATATACTTCTGTTCAGGGAGCCTCTCAGGGTGAGAGAAAAAAAGAAGTTGCTATAGATGTCTGTGAATAGTGAAATCCTTACTGGAACTAAGATTTTTCCTTTTTTAGTCAGGAAGCTTACCTTCATCAATGATAAATAGCATACACCTGACCCAAAACTGCATCGTCTAGAATTTAAGTTACACATTATAAAAAATAACCTCTGGCCGGGCTCAGTTGCTCAGCCTGTAATCCCAGCACTTTGGGAGGGCGAGGAGAGTGAACTGCCTGAGCCCGTGGGTTCGAGACCCACCCGGGCAACTTGGTGAGACCTCGTCTCTACAATAAATCAAAAATTAGCCGGGCATGGTAGCATGCACCTGCAGTTCCAGCTACTTGGAGGGCTGAAGCGGAAGGATCGCCGGAGCCCAGCAGGTCATGGCTGCGGTGGCCAGGAGCATGCCACTGCACTCCAGTCCGGTCTGGGCAGCAGAGTGAGACTCCAACTCAAAAAAAAAAAAAAAAGAAAGTAAATTAGAGAGAGAAAGAGAAGGAAGAGAGAAGATTCACCTCCCCAAGGTGGGGGAGGGGGACCAAGGCCAGGAAGCTTGGCAACACTCCTGGCTCAAAGAGCACATGGCCACACCAGACTCTAGCAAGGCAGTGGCCCCTGGTTGCTTGTGGTTGAGTCCTTTTAACCATTCCCCTTGATGGGGGAAGATCATTAGGGTGACTGGGTGGTGGTCTGCTTCCACATCATCACAAAGGGACAGGCAAGCACAGGTACTGATGTCAAGATGATGGACAGCAGGCAGAAGGGTGGGTTAGTCCATGATTGCTGCCATGGTGGGGCTTATCTGTGCCAGGTAGTTCACAGAGAGCCAATTAGGTTAACCCGAGGGGGATTTCCTGTAAGAGACTTGTTAGACATTTGCAATTCACAAATTCCTTGACCAAAGGTGGGATGGTCATTTGGGCTGTCCTGATCTTGTATCTGAAGGAGATTTGCCTAGGGGGTATGGGATAGGCTGCTGTTTGTCCTGCAGTAGAATGTCTGAATGCTTGCTAATCGCTACACTGAGGCAAAAAGACTAAGAATAAGCTAAGTTTCTTCTAGATTTCTATAGGTGCCTTTCAGGCCTCAGTCTCCCTCAACTCCAGCAGCTATAGGCCCAGAATTGGGTTTTGTCTTCAAAGGTTATGGATAAACAGACCCCCCTGGGAAGCACAGGAAGTTGCTTAAAAAACAACTACGCTCTTGAAAACATTCTGTTAAGTGAAATCAGACATACACACACACACACACACACACACACACACACAAATGTATTGTGGCAGAATGCGACAAATACTCAAATATATTTCTTGTATGATTGAGTGAATGAACTCAGAAACCCATGAGCAGCTGCTTCGGAATCAGCAGTTGGCCCCATGGCGATCACCTGGGATGACAGAATGTCTCCCACTAACCCTGTGGCAGAAAGGGGGGTTGGTAGCAGTTAAAGATATTTCCTTTCGACAGTCAAGCGGCAAACTCTAAAGACCTGCCAGGCCGGTTTTTTTTTTTTTTTTTGAGTCTCACTCTGTCACCCAGACTGGAGTGCAGTGGCCGCTCCGGCCTGCTGGGCTCTGGCAATCCTTCCGCCTCAGCCTTCCAAGTAACTGGAACTACAGGCGCGCTACCACACCCGGCTCATTTTCGATTTATTGTACAGAGTAACTAATACACAGACTTATCCAAAACCCCTCTTCTGAAGTTGACGGTTTACAACCCTGCAGTTCCTGGAGACCATTTATTCTTAAAAAAATCTGATTTTGCTGAGTACAACCTTGTAAGATTCCAAAGGAAATATGTAATCACTCAACATGACCCCCTCCCTTACCTAAACAAGGTTATAAGACCCCGCTTCTCCCGTTCTGCAGGGCTCGACCTGGAAGCATTAGCCCCTCGAGCCCACTGGGCCAGCCAGCGTAATAAAGTGCCACTTCCTGTAATAGTCTTGGTGTCATGATCTCTCTGTCTTCCTGCTACAGTATGATTCTACTTAGACAAATTCATAGAGACAGAAAGTATAATGGTGGAGGCTTGGCCTAGGGGAGGAGAGGTGGAGTTGTGTGGGGTTTCTGTTTGGGAAGATGAAAAAGTTCTGGAAATGGATAGTGGTAAAGATTGCAGAGCAATGTGAATGTGCTTAATCCCACTGAACTGTATACAAAAATATGGTCAGGATGGAAATTTTCTTTTTTTTAGTTAAAGTCTCACTCTATCTCCCAAGCTGGAGTGCAGTGGCATGCTCACGGCCACTGCAGCCCCGACCTGCTGGGCTCAGGCGATCCCTCTGCCTCAGCCTTCCAAGTAGCTGGAACTACAACTCCTGGCTTATTTTTTTTTTTTGAGTTGGAGTCTCACTCTGTCGCCCAGACTGGAGTGCAATGGCTGCTCCCGGCCACCACAGCCTCAACCTGCTGGGCTCCGGCAATCCTTCTGCCTCAGCCTTCCAAGTAGCTGGAACTACAGGCGCGTGCTACCACGCCCGGATAATTTTTTGATTTATTGTAGAGGTGAATTCTCACCAAGTTGCCCAGGCTGCTCCTGAACCTGTGGGCTCTGGCAATCCTCTCACCTCAGCCTCCGTTGGGATTACAGGCTGAGCCACTGTGCCCAGACTGATAGAAAAATTTTATGTTATGGGTTTTTTATCACAATAAGAAATACACACACACAACGTTAAACAGTGTGATACTCCAAGGGTAGGGCTCAGTAGAAAGTCTTAGGAATCATTCAGACCAGGGTTTGTTTTCTGCCTCCGCCACTTCCTCCTGTGTGACCATGGCAAGAGACTTAGCCCCTCTGACCGGCAGATGCCTTCTTTATAAAAGAGTGTGAATAGCCAGGCACGATGGCTCATGCTGTGATCTCAGCACTTTGGGAGGCAGAGGCGAGAGGATTGCCTGAGTCAAGGTTTCGAGACTAGCCTGGGCAATTTGGCGAGACCTCATCTCTACAATAAATCAAAAAATTAGCCAGGTGTGGTGGTGTGTGCCTGTAGTTCCAGCAACTTGGAAGGATGAAGTAGAAGGATCACCTGAGACCAGCAGGTCAAGGTTACAGTGGCTATGATCGTGTCATTGCACTCTAGCCTAGGTGACAGAATGAGATTCCTACTCAGAAATACATACATACATACATACATAAATACATAAAATAGTGTTACTATCTCTGTCATTAGGGTTAGTGTGGAGGATCACAGATACTAAAGTCTGCAGGGTACGTTTTCCTGCGCCTGGCACAGGGGTGGCACTATGCAGATGCTGGATACAATTGGCAGTACTGGGCTGGGCATGGTGACTCACACCTATAATCCCAGCACTTTGGGAGGCCAAGGTGAGAGAATTGCCTGAGTCCGCAGGTTCGAGACCAGCCCAGGCAACTTGGCGAGACCTCATCTCTACAATGAATCAATAAATCAGCCGAGTGTGGTGGTGTATGCCTGTAGTTCCAGCTACTTGGAAGGCTGAGGCGGAAGAATTGCCTGAGCCGAGCAGTTGAGGCTGTGGTGGCCGAGAGCATGCCACTGCCCTCCAGCCTGGGCGACAGTGAGACTCCAACTCAAAAAAAAAAAAAAATTGGCAGTACCAAATCATTGCCTGTGTCATAACTTAAATTCATTGAGATTCTCATTAAGAGCAGTTTAAAAATAGCAGTTAGCTCTAATAATGTTAAGACTTTTTTTAGGCCAGGCTCGGTGGCTCAGCCTGTAATCCCAGCGCTTTGGGAGGCCGAGGTGAGCGGATTGCCTGAGCCCGCGGGTTCGAGACCCACCTGGGCAACTTGGCGAGACATCATCTCTACAATAAATCAAAAAATCAGCCGGGTGTGGTAGCGCATGCCTGTAGTTCCAGCTACTTAGAAGGCTGAGGCGGGAGGATTGCCAGAGCCCAGTAGGCGAGGCTGCAGTGGCCGGGGGCGGCCACTGCACTCCAGTCTGGGCGACAGAGTGAGACTCCAACTCACACAAAAAAAAGATTTTTAAAAAAAACTTTCTAGCTAACAGTCTAGTAAAAATTAGGATTAAAAACTGATTTCATGGCCTATCATGGTGGCTCATGCCTGTAATCCCAGGGGTTGGGTACCAGTCTAGGCAACATATCAAGATCTCATCTCTACAAAAAAATTAAAAAATGAACTGGGTATGGTGGCACACACTTATAGTCCAGCTATTTGGGAGGCTGAGGCAGAAGGATCACCTGAGCCCAGGAGGTCGAGGCTACAGTGAGCTATAATTGTGCCGCTGCACTCCAGCCTGGGTGGCAGAGTGAGACCCTGATTCAAAAAATAAAATAGCCGGGCTCGGTGGCTCAGCCTGTAATCCTGCGCCTTTGGGAGGCTGAGGTGAGTGGATTGCCTGAGCCCGCGGGTTCGAGACCCGCCTGGGCAGCAAGACAATAAATCAAAAAATCAGCCGGGCGTGGTAGTGCATGCCTGTAATTCCGGCTACTTGGAAGGCTGAGGCGGAAGGATCGCCGGAGCCCAGCAGGTCGAGGCTGTGGTGGCCGGGAGCGGCCACTGCACTCCAGTCTGGGTGACAGAGTGAGACTCCAACTCAAAAAAAACCAAAAAAAAAACAATAAAAATAAAATAAAATAAAAGGTCGAGATAAATTAATTTAAATTAAGATTTAATGTCTAATATAGTTATACAGGGCTAAAGGCATATGTTTAATTTAGTTTGGGAGGGTTGAGGCTAGCCATAAAACATCTTTTTTTTTTTTTTGAGTTTGAGTCTCACTCAGTTGCCCAGGCTGGAGTGCAGTGGCACACTCACCACCAACCCAGCATTGACCCGCTGGGCTCAGGTGATCCTTCCGCCTCAGCCTTCCAAGTAGCTGGAACTACAGGTGCACGCTAACACGCCCAGCTAATTTTTTTGATTTATTGTAGAGACGAGGGCTCACCAAATTGCCCAGGCTGGTCTCGTCCCATGGGCTCAGGCAATCCACTCCCCTCGGCCTCCCAAAGTGCTGGGATTACAGGCTAAACCACTGAGCTCCCCCAAAAAACATTTTTTCAATTGATAATGATACAGATTAATTTGCATACCAAATGATTTAACCCTACGTTGTTTGTAAACATTTTTTACTGACTTAAATTTACATAACATAAATTAACCATTTTTTATTTTATTATTATTATTTTTTTGAGTTGGAGTCTCACTCGGTCGCCCAGGCTGGAGTGCAGTGGCCGCTCCCGGCCACCGCAGCCTTGCCTGCTGGGCTCCGGCGATCCTTCCACCTGAGCCTTCCATGTAGCCGAATGACAGGCGTGCGCTACCACGCCCGGCTGATTTTTTTTTTGATTTATTGTAGAGGTGAGGTCTCGCTGCCCAGGCGGGTCTCGAACCCGCGGGCTCAGGCAATCCACTCAACTCAGCCTCCCAAAGGCGCGGGATTACAGGCTGAGCCACCGAGCCCAGCTAAATTAACCATTTTAAAGTAAACAGTATCAGGCCGGTGGCTCAGCCTGTAATCCCAGCGTCTTGGGAGGCCAAGGTGAGTGGATTGCCTGAGCCTGCGGGTTCGAGACCAGCCCGGGCAACTTGGCAAGCCCTCGTCTCTACAATAAAAAAAAAATTAGCTGGGTATGGTATCACGCGCCTATAGTTCCAGCTACTTGGAAGGCTGAGATGGAAGGATGTTGGAACCCAGCAGGTTGATGCTGGGATGGCCATGAGCATGCCACTGCATGTGGCCTTTTGTGTCTGGCTTTCCTTGCTTAGCATAATGTGTCCCAGGCTTATCCACATCAAAGCATCTATCAGTACTTATTCCTTTGTATAGCTGAATAATATTCTAGTGTATGGAGATACCATGGTTTGTTCATCCATTCATCCTTGCATGGACATTTGGGCTGTTTCCAGCACACTGATGAGCCTGACTGGCTCTTGGAACCAATGGAATAATGGCAGACATCCTAGCCAAAATGTCCCCACATTTTACAGCCTTTTCTTCATGTGCCAGAGCAGTTGTTATACATGAAATTAAATGAACGAGAACAAAGTTCACTGAAGTTCCTGCATCTAGGGTTTGTAAATTTATTACTCTTTGGAGACTTTTGTTCTCCTAGGATTCATTTTTATATTTGACATTTGGAAGACTCTGTGCTCTTTTAACGTTAGAAAATTACATAAGGCCATTGTCACTTTAGTCAATTCCCTAGTGTTGTGTTCTAACAAAATGTTTATTTTATTTGGAACATTCCCTAACTTCAGTTGTATAAACTGTACAGTAGCTCTTGAGCTCTACTAGTCCTAAGAATCACTGAAAATACTAACAAAAGTACAGATGGGGCCGGGCGCAGTGGTTCACACCTGTAATTCCAGCATTTTAAATGGCCAAGGTGAGAGGATTACCTTAGCCCAGGAGTTCAAGACTAGCCTGGGCAACAAGGTGAGACCTCATTTCTACAATAAAAAAAATAAAATTAGCAGGGTGTGGTGGTGCATGCCTGTATTCCCAGCTAGTTGGAAGGCTGAGGCCAAAGGATCACATAAGCCCAGGAGGCTGAGACTGCGGTAGCCACGATTGTGCCACTGCACTCCAGCTTGGGCAACAGAGTAAGACTCTGATTCAAAAAAAAAAAAATATATATATATATATACACACACAGATGGCAGTCCTGTTCTCAAGAAAGGCTGAGGGACCCTAGAAATCTGTGTCTTAGCCAGGCTCGGTGGCTCAGCCTGTAATCCCGCGTCTTTAGGAGGCTGACGTGAGTGGATTGCCTGAGCCTGCGGGTTCGAGACCCGCCTGGGCAGCGAGACCTCATCTCTACAATAAATCAAAAAATCAGCCGGGCGTGGTAGCGCATGCCCGTAATTCCAGCTACTCGGAAGGTTGAGGCGGAAGGATCGCCGGAGCCCAGCAGGTCGAGGCTGTGGTGGCCGGGAGCGGCCACTGCACTCCAATCTGGGCGACGGAGTGAGACTCCAACTCAAAAAAATAATAATAATAATTCATTAATATTCCAAAGGGCACCATAAAATACATGATAAGTGAAAATAGAAGAAATATTTTTATTTTTAAAATTGTATTTACTTATTTTTAATTTTCGATTTAGGGGTGCACATGCATGTTCGTTACATGGACATTTTGTGTAGTGGTAGGGA
>JAPVLO010002585.1:0-31913 GCA_027257055.1 Cephalopachus bancanus
TTAAGGTGCTATTAAATTTGGTTTGCTAGCATTTCTTGAAGTATTTTTGGATTCATATTTATCAGAAATATTGGTCTAATGTTTTTTTTTTTTGTTTTGGGGGGGTAGTTTCTTTTTCTAGCTTTGGTATCAGAGTAAGGGTTGCTTCATAAAATAAGTTTGGAAAAATTGTTTTATCCTCAATATTTCATAAAAGCTTGAGAAAAATTTGCATTAATTTTTTAAAAAACATTTGCTATAATTCTTCAGTGAATCCATCTAGTCCTAGAAATTTTTCTGAGAGGTTTTCCTAGATATATGTTTGTTAACATTTTCTATTTTTTTCATAATTTAGTTTTAGAAGATTTATGTGTCTAGGAATTTACACATATCTTCTATTTTATTCAATTTGTAGATGTATACTTTTTCATAATCTTCTATGCAGTTTTAAAATATAGTCTTTTATTATCTTAATTTCTGTGAAATTAGTTGCAAATCCCCTCTTTAATTTATAATTTTATTTCAGTATTATCTCTTTTTGGTAGTCTAAATTGGGTGATTCTTAGTTTTGTTAATTTTCTATTTCTATTTTATTTGTTTCTGCTCTAATCTCTATTACTTTTACCTGTCTTTTGCTAAATCTGGGTTTAGTTTATTCTCTTTCCAATTCTTGTGCTATAAAATCCGGTTTTTATTTGCGATCTCCCTTCTTTTTTAATGTAGGTATTTGTCACTATGAACGTCTCTCTTAGTCTTGCTTGTGCTACATCTCATGAGTTTTGGTATGTTGTGCTTTTTTTTCTTTTTTTGTTTCAAGACATTTTAGTTATTTCCCTTGATTTTATCTTTGGTCCACTGGTTGTTTAAGAATATGTTGTCAATTTATGTATATTTGTGAATATTCTAGTTTTCTTTCTGATACTGATTGCTAGTTTTAGTCAACTTTGTTCAAAAAGGATAGTTGTTGTAATTTTAGTTTTATTAAATAGTTAAGAGTTTTTTGCAACCTACAGTGTGTTCTAACCTGGAGACTCTTCTGTGTGCACTTGAGAAGAACATGTATTATGCTGACTGCACATAAACTTTCTTACATATCAGATAGGTTCAATTGGACTAGGATGTTGTTCAAGTCCTCCTATTCCTTTTTTGATCAGCTGTTTGGTTGTTCTGTCTACAATTGAAAGCTGGTTATTAAATTTCCTATTATCATGTTACTATGTTTTCGGTTTTGCCAATTTTTGCTTTATATATTTGAGTACTCTGATATTGGGTGCATACATATTTATAATTGGTATACATTCCTGGTGATTCCATCTTTTTATAATTATATGATGATCTTTTTTGTTTTTGACTTAGAATGTATTTTGCCTGATATATGTATTTTTTCCTTATTTTTGCATGGAAAATCTTTTTTTTTTTGCTTACCATTTGTATGGAATATCTTATGTTTCAACCTTTCATTTTCAGCCTGTATGAATACTTAAATCCAAAGTGAGTATCCTACAGAGAGCATATAGCTGAATTTGTTTTTTACTTACTCAATCAGCCACTCCATGCCTTTTGATTGGTGAGTTCAATTAATTTCATATTTAAAATATTTAATGACAGAGAAGGACTTATTATTGCCATTTTGTTGTTTTTTTGTCTGTCTTATAGCTTTTTATTTATTTGTTTTGCTTGTGTTCCTTATTTCTGTTCTTGCAGTTTTCTGTTCTTTTCATTGATTTTTATAGGGTCAGGCTTTTAATTTTTTTTTATTCTCTTATTCATATTTTCTTTGTAGTTACCATAGGACTTCCATAAACCATTTCATAACACTTTATTTTAAGTTGATACCAACCTAAATTTAATTGCATCAAAAATTCTACACTTTTACTTCAACTAATACACACTTTGTTATTGACATGAAAAATTTTATTTTTATATTGTGTATCAATTATATTTTAGTTATATTTTAATACTTTTATACTTTAATTACACACCAAAATAAAAAGTGATCCATGCTCCACAATTATAGTACTCTGTTTTTGCTAAATAGTTACATTTACCAACAAATTTTATACTTTCATATGCTTTTTATTGCTATCTAACAGACTCTTGTTTCAACTTGAAGAACTTCCTTTAGTATGTTTTTGCAAAGCAGGTATAGCAATTATAAACTCTCTTAAATTTTGTTTACATAAAAATGTTTTTACTTCTTCCTCCTGTTTGTAAGAGAGATATATCTAATGTAGTATTTCTGATTGGAAGAGTTATTTTTCACTTTGAATATATCATTCCTCTTCCTTCTGGCCTGCAAGACTTCTGCTGAGAAGTCTTTTGATAGTTTTATAGAAGATTTTTTTTTTTAGTTGGAGTCTCACTCTGTCACCCAGACTGGAGTGCAGCAAGTTGTTTTTATCTTTCTGCTTTCAAAACATTCTCTTTGACTTTTATTTCTGGCAATCTGATTGTATTGTTTGTTGCTGCTATCATTTTTGGGTTATTCCATTGAACTTCTTAAATATGGATTACGGGGGGCCAGCCCCTGCAGAGAGATTTAGAGGGTCCCTGGAAGATGTGGCAGCATTGGAAATTAATCTGGAGAAATAAAAAGAAAGAAAGAGAAGGAGGGAGAAAGAAAGAGACTGGACTTTGTCTAGTGCAGAAGCCAATTTAATGGGGCAAACCGTAAGCCTTTTATCCTAAAGATCACAAGATTTTCACATGAACACAAAGCCAGGTGGATGAGGGGCGTCCCCCCACCCACTAGGTGTTTCCTCAAGCATGAGGAAGGACAATCCCAATATTATTTCACTGTTCCTTATGCTTGGTTAATGTTCCTCACAAACAATACAACAATTCTAACATCATAATAATCTAATAATCAATAACTTCTAAAACTTATGCATTCCCAATACCTAATGACTGACTTAAATCCTAATACCTTTCTATTCTATGCAAATTTTACCTGTACTACAAAAAACTCTTAACTATAGCTCAAACCAATTCCTAATGAATGTGGCCCAGTCCAAATCACGCTGGGCCGTTTCCAATAACAATTGTTTATGATCTCTTAACAAAATGACTATTCTAAAATCCTATGTATCTATCTTAATTTCTATAAAAATTTATAATTCCTAATCCTAATATATAAAGCTGATCATCAGCAATAAAACTTCTAAAATAAAACCCAAATACAAACTGTAATTGTACTAAAGCCAAAACTGCAATTAGTAGAAAGTGGGAACAATGAAATTTCTAAAGTTAGCTATATTCTTATAAAACCTCAAAATATCATGTTTGATCATGCTTGAAATAACATAATTCCCTGATGTAGCATGACCTATTCGACAATACTTTCTATGAATAAATTAAATTCAATTTCTATTATATGTAGAAAAAAACCTACACTACTTGTAACTAAAGAACCGGTTTAAAAGAATGCAGCCCAGCCCAAAGTGGATGCTGGGCCCTTAGGAATGTGGCCCAGTCCAAAGTTCGTGCTGGAACTCATGAACATGAGTTCCCAAAAAGACTCTTACTTTCCTTTCCCTAGCCCCCTGCACACCGCCAACCACACTGGTCTGAAGCCCGGAGACCCTCAGTCCCACACAAGGCCAGCTATTGTGGACTCCGGTTGCTGCTGCTTCTCTATAGGTGGCCCTGGCCCCAGCTGTGTGGAAATCCCAGCTCCCTCCCAGGCTACATCGTCTCACCCAGTGCCAAGCTGCCGCCTGCAGAGTCCCTTGGATACCACCTTGTGGAGATCTGGGTTCCCTTGCTGGCTACACTGATCCCCCCGGCACTCAGATGCTGCCAGCTCCCACCCTGACTGGGCTCCCAACCCAGCAGCACAGTGCTCGCTCCTCAGAGTTCCAGCTCCCACCCTGAGTTCTGTGCTCCCACCCAGACCTATTTCAAGCTGCCATCACCCAAGGAGGCTCTAGTCACCCACTCCTCAGAGATACCAGCTCCATTTCTGGCTGAAGTACCCTGTGAGAGGCCCAAATCTGGTGTCACCACTCACTACCTGCCCTTTGGAGCTTCTGGTCCCACTCTGGCTGAGGCACACAGCGTGCAACCCCATGGTTGCGTAAGGGAACAGTTTATCTTAAGGAGGTGATAATCAGCTGCTGTCAGCTCCAGAAGAGGGAACTCCCAGCTCCCTCCTCCACCCCAGGCCACTGGTGGCACACCAGATCCAGTGCCCAGCTGTGCAACTGATCCTCAGTGCCTCACAACCACCACAGCCTGTCATAATGGATCGCCCACGGACCTGGATGAGCAGAGAGAAAGGATCCATGAAAGAGGAGATGCCCACCTTGGCCATTTTCCAGGCAGAGATTTGCCTTGCCCCACCCACCTATGAGCAGCCTCCACCTTGGTTACTAATGTCGCTAAACAGAAGACAAAAGCCCCTCCCCTATGCTGAATCAGATGCAGGCAACTCAGCATCGCAGACCTCAGAGGCAGCAAGTTAAAGGAAAAAAACCAAGCTGTGAGTAAATCTATCTGCCTGCAATGAAAGAAAAGGGGAGAGGCTAGAGATCAGAGCTGAAGACACTTTAGACACTCAGGAAAGATCCCAGAGCTAGTCTGATTTCTTATTTTGACTTTTGATTTTATCATTTTGACTGTTTGTTTTGCTCACTTTTGTTTGCTTTTTTATTTAGACTACCTGTTTGTGTTGGGGAAAAAATGCATCAAAAGGCATGATTTTGTTGGACTGTCTTTGTGTGGTTACTGGTATGCTTTAGGGAAGTTTGTTTGTGTGTCTGTTTTTCACTCTTTTCTGGCCTTGTGTCTCTTTTTCACGCATTAGTTGGCATGTATGTCTGTTTTGCCACTCACTCTTCTCTCTACTTCTTCTTGACCTCTGCTTCTTCCATTATTTTTCTTTTTCATACCTCCTTTTGTTCCAGGGAGCAAACCCACACACCACTGCGTGGACAGATTGTAAGGCAGTGGGAAATAGGTTCCAGTGTGCCCCATACACCTGTTGGCGGATACTGGGATCAACAGATTGATTCCGAAGCACAGCTCCCCCCTCAGTGAAACCTCAAAACTGCAAAAAGTGCAGCCTCCAGTCCACACTCCAGCCTCAAAGGTGAACAAAGCCAGAGGACCCTCATAAGAAAGAACAGGAGATTGAACAAAGTAAAAGCAACTCCACCTTCCCTGAAAAACAGAATTAAAGAAGGGGAGGGAAAGGGGGAGAGAGAGAAAAATTTACACCAATGAAGAAAAAAACAAAAGAAGAATATGGGACTCTCCCAGACGCCCAGGAGGGCAGACAATAAGAAAACTGACCTTGGAATGAAAACAATGAAGAGTCCCCAGAATGACTGGTCTCAAACTACAAACCTAGACATCAAGACATTAATGGAGAGATTTTAAAAAATTGAGGAGAGACAAGAAAAAACTAGGAAGGAGTTGATAACTGAGATAACAGTAATAAAGAATACTGTGGATGAAATAAATAACAAACTGATAAGCATGGAAAGCAGAATTAGCCAAGCAGAAGAAAGAATCACAGAGATTGAGGACCAAAATATAGAACTAACCCAAACTGTGAAAAACATAGAAAAGAAGCTTAAAAAGACAGAACAAAATCTTCAAGAGAGGAGAAATTACGTCAAGAGAAAGAACCTAAGAGTAATTGGCCTTCCTGAAACAGAAAGAGAAACAGAGGCCACCTTGGAACAAACATTCCATGAGATTTGAAGAAAACTTCCATTATCTCATCAATGACCTGAAAATTCAAACACAAGAGATTCAGAGAACCCCTGCAAGACAAGAAATGAGAAGACTAACTCCCAGACACATAATAATTCACCTAGCAAAGTAGTTATAAAAGAAAAAAATCCTAAAGGCATCAAGAGAAAAAGACCAGATCACCTACCATGGAAGACCAATTAGAATAGCAGCAGATTTTTCTACAGAAACGCAGCAGGCTAGGAGAGCTTGGAGCCCTATCTTCAATGTCTAAAAGATAAACAATTGGAATCAAGAATAATCTACCCGGCCAAGCTAAACTTCATCAGTGAGGGAGAATTAAAATCTTTCCCAGACATTCAGTCCCTAAGAACTTACTCTGCCACCAGACCACCTCTACAAGAAACACTTAAGAAAGTACCAAACACAGAAGAAAAGGAAAAAAGAGCAACAACGTATTGCTGAATCTGGTTTGCTAGGATTTTGTTGAGAATTTTAGCATCTATGTTCATCAAAGATATTGGACTGTAGTTCTCTTTCTTTGTTGGATCTTTACCTGGCTTGGGTATCAATGTGATGTTGGCTTCATAAAATGATTTGGGGAGAGTTCCATCTTTTTCAATCGCATGGAATACCTTCAGTAGGATTGGTATTGGCTCCTCCTTGAATGTCTTGTTGAATTCTGCTGGAAAGCCATCTGGACCAGGGCTTTTTTTTGTAGGAAGTTTTCTTATTAAGTAGTCGATTTCCTTGATTGTTATTGGTCTATTTAGGGTCTCAATTTCTTCTTGTTCCAACCTAGGTAGGTTGTGTGACGTCAGAAAGTCCTCCATTTCCTTAAGGTTTTCAAGTTTGTTTCCATACAAGTGTACGTAGTAGTCTCTAATGATCTTTTGTATTTCTTCAGGGTCAGATGTGACTTCATCTTTTGAGTTTCTGATTATGCTTATTTGGTTTTTTTCTCATTTTTTCTTGGTCAGTCTAGCTAGGGGACCATCAATCTTGTTTACCCTTTCGAAGAACCAGCTTTTTGTTTCATTGATTTTTTTGTATTATCTTTTTGTCTTCTATGTCCTGGATTTGTGCTTTTATTTTGGTGATCTGGATTCTTCTGCTGAAATTAGGATTTTTGTGGTCTTGCTTTTCCAGTTTCTTTAGGTGGCTTGTTAGGTTGTGAATTTCTGTTCCTTCCATTTTCTTCATGTGTGTTTGTAGGGATATAAATTCCCCTCTTACTACAGCTTTCAGGGCATCCCAGAGATTTTGGTAAGATGTTTCTTCATTTTCATTTGTTTCCAGGTATCTTTTGATCCCTGTTTTGATTTCGTCATTGACCCAGGAGTTGTTTAGCATCATGCTGTTTAGTGTCCATGTCTTTGTGGGTTTTGGGGGGACTTTGTTGGTGTCAATGTTTATTTTTAATCCACTGTGGTCCGAGAAGGTGTTTGGTAGAATTTCGGTCTTTTTAAATTTGCTTATACTTGATTTATGGCCGAGCATGTGGTCGATCTTAGACTATGTTCCATATGGTGATGAGTAGAATGTGTATTCTGTGGTCTTTGGATGGAGTGTTCTGTAGGTATCAATTAAGTCCATTTGGTCCAAAGTCACATTGAGGTTCCGGATCTCCTTGCTGATTTTTTGTCCTGATGATCTGTCTAGGGTTGTGAGTGGGGTATTGAAGTCCCCAGTTATGATAGTGTTAGAGTCAATATCTTTCTTTAGTTTCCCAAGAAGTTGCTTTATGAAAGTTGGTGCATCTATGTTGGGTGCATATATGTTTAGGATAGATATTTCTTGTTGATGGATTGAGCCTTTTATCATTATGTAGTGGCCTTCTGTATCTTTTTTGATTTTTAATAGTTTGAAGGGTATTTTGTCTGAAATTAAGATGGCTACTCCTCCTTTCTTTTGTATTCTGTTCACCTGGAAGTTTGTTTCCCATACTCTTACTTTGAGTCTGTGGGTGTCCTTTCTAGTAAGGTGAGTCTCTTGAAGGCAATAGATTGTTGCCTGATGACATTTCATCCATTTTGCCAATCTATGTCTTTTCAGTGGTGCATTTAGTCTGGTCACATTTAGGCTAATCATTGAAATGCAAGAGTTGATCCCTGTCATAAGGTTCTTACAGAGTTGTTCCTGTTTCTTTGTTGTCTTTCTTTGGGTTTTGGAGTTCGTTCATGTGTGCTTTTAATCTTTTGCCTGTACTCTTGTGAAGAACGCTGTTGTTCTTTTTTCTTTTTCTTCTGTGTTCAGTACTTTCTTAAGTGTTTCTTGTAGAGGTGGTCTGGTGGCGGCGTAGGTTCTTAGGGATTGGATGTCTGGAAAAGATTTCAATTCTCCCTCACTAATGAAGCTAAGTTTGGCTGGGTAGGTTATTCTTGGTTGAAATTGTTTCTCTTTTAGAACTTTGAAGATAGGGCTCCAGGCTCTCTTGGCCTGAAGGGTTTCTGTGGATAAATCTGCCACTATTCTAATTGGTTTTCCCTGATAGGTAGTCTGGCCTTTTTCTCTTGCTGCCTTTAGGATTTTTCCTTTCATAGCTACTTTGTTTAGGTGAATTATTATGTGTCTGGGAGTTGGTCTTCTCGTTTGTTGTCTTGCAGGGGTTCTCTGAATCTCTTGTGTTTGAATTTTTTCATCCTTAATGAGATGAGGGAAGTTTTCTTGAATGATTTCATGAAATGTTTGTTCCAGTGTGGCTTCTGTTTCTCTTTCTGCCTCAGGAAGCCCAATTATTCTTAGGTTTGGTCTCTTGAAGTGATCATTCATCTCTTGCAGGTTTTGTTCTGTCTTTTTGAGCTTCTTTTCTATGCTTTTGACAGTTTGGGTTAGTTCTGTGTTTTGGTCTTCGAGCTCGGAGATTCTTTCTTCTGCTTGGCTGATTCTGCTTTCCATGCTTATTAGTCTATTGTTCATTTCCATCACAGTATTCTTTACTGCTGTCATTTCTGACAACAGCTCCTTCCTATTTTCCTCTTGTCTCTCCTCAATTTTTTTAATTCTCTCCATTAATGTCTTGATGTCTGGGTTTGTTGCATGTAACCAGTCATTCTGGGGACTCTTCATTGTCTGTGTTCCAGAATCTGTTTTCTCATTGTCTGATCTCCCAGGGGTCTGTGTAAGACCTATATTCTTCTTTTGGTTTTTCTTCATTTGTGCGGTTTTTGCCCCTCCCTACTTTTTCCTTTCCTCCACGTCACCGTCTTCTTTAATTCTGTTATTCAGGGGTAAAGGGATTGGTTTTACTTCTGTTTGTTCAATCTCCTATTCTTTATGTATGTCCTCTTACTTTGTTTAATTCTGAAGTTGCACTGTAAGTTGGAGGTGGTCCTTTTTGCAGTTTTGAGATGTACTTAAGGGGAGAGCTGTGATTCAAAATCTGTCTGCAGGTCCTGGTATTCACTGACAGGCTTACGGATAATGTGGAACCCACTTCCCACTGCCCTGGAATCTGTCCGTGCAGTGGGACTGTAGGTTTACTCCCTGAAATAAAATGTGGTTAGCAGAGGGGAGAGAATGGAGCAGATAGTGGGTTGAAGAGGGGGTGGAGAGATAGAGGAGTAAAGGGGGAAACAAACGAGTGTGCCAACAAATAGAGAGAGAGGCCTATATTGAAACAGATAAAAATGATAGACCACAGCTACAGTCGAACCAACTCTCATACAAACAAAAATAAAACATATAGTGATGCTAACATACCAGCTATCCAACCACCTTATTAGTGTGCTGTTCCTCTATACAAAGACATGGTTTACAGACAGAAGAAAAGAGAAGAAAAGGAAAAGGAAAAGAGAAAAAAGGAACAATACAGTAGGAATAGAATTAAGTCATTAAACTAATAGAATCAATGAAGCACACTCTGAGACATTTCATTTAAGTCCAATGTCCTTTCAGGTCTGATTTCTAGTTTGCTTTTCAAGCTGGTAAATTAGTTTGCAGTTAGGGTCAGTTCCCCCGATCTACTGTGAAAGACAGTTCAGATTAAGCTCCCTTCAGAAGTTTGGTCTATGTCTTTATCAAGCTTGTTTCTCCCGTTTCAGTGTTGTTACCTTGAATCACCAGCAGGTGGTGCTATCTCATCTGCTCGCCCTAGAGGGGGTGGGGCCGAATAGGAACAAGATGGCTGCCTGCCTCTGAGCAGGCAACAGGAGCCCCACACCGGGTGGGCAGGACAGTCTCGGAGCAGGAGAGGTGGCAGCGATCCCAGCAGATCTTCCTTGAAGCGGTTTGGTGTGGATCTCCTCATGCCAGGTTGTGATGAGCTACCCGTCCCAGAGGCCGCGGCGGCGGCAACGGGAGCACCGGCAGCGGCAACCAGAGCGTCGGCGGGGGGAGGGGCTGCGGCGGCGGTGGGACAGTGCAATGCAGTAAAAAGGTCCAGTCGTTGCGATGTTCCAGCAGTGGCGATGGCCGAGCTCTGTCGGAAGAGCAGGCTGCAATGCTGGGGTCCCCAGCCCCCCGGGGCGAGAGTCAGAGACCCACTGCAGATCTCCCTTGCAGAGGGCTTCAGACGCTGGGTTTCGCCATCTTAAACCCCCTCCTCCTCAGGTTCTTCCTATTCCAGAAACAAAGTCAATAAAATTTTTCTATGGCTTATAAATCTTTTCTGCCCATTCAGTCAGATTTTTACCTGCCTTCTACTCTTCCCAAGTCTATATGTGAGAATAAGCACAGGAATGTAAAAGGAAGTTTTGAAAGATAAACAAGGCAGCTGACTGTCACAAATTCTAGTATTTCAAGCCTGTTTGCAAAAGCTACACCCTCAGAAAAAATTAATATCTAAGAGTTTTTTTCACTTTGCAGTAAGACTACAGAAAGCGTGAGAGGCAGTGTGGATTCATGAAAACATAATTGTCTAGTATGAATATGCCTGTATTGTGATGTATGAAAGGTTGCAAAACAAGAGAATTTCCCACAGATGTAGGCCAGGATAATCTTTTTATTTATGGCTGGTTTACATATCCTGGTGATCTCATCCTTTGTCCACTGCAAAAGTCCTCCCAGGAACTTTTTCTAAGGTACAGGTAGTTTGAGCATGTGTTTCTCACCCTTCATTACTGATTACTTCACGGTTTTTATTGTAAACACTAGGATAGGACCCTTTACTTAGAGCAGCTAACAGCAGGAGTGCACTGTTCCGCTTTAGTTGGACTGTTAAATCCACTTGGTTAAATTCCACTGCTGTTCTTGGTTTTTCTCACTCATGTGATCTCTTCATTACTTTCTTTGTGATTCTTTGATTACTTTACTGAATTCGCTGACTGTATGCCTCCTATGTCTACTTAACAGGTATAATGCATGCATCCCTCATTATCAGAATCTAATACATTTTTGAAACTGTTTTGAATATTGGATTTTTTAAATAGTAGGGAGTGGTATGCCATTATTTTTAATTGAGAAAATAAGAATGTATTTCTAACCTATGAAAACAGCCAACCAAATTTTCACAAGTAGTAATAAACACCAAAATGCCCATATAAAACATAACAAAAACCTTTGCATAACATAAAACATTAAGGTACCAATTATTTAATCATATAACACCTAATTAGCACTCTATATGCTTATTGGTGCATATGTGTGCAACATACAATGATGCTGTCATGTAAAGCATAAGATAAAAATTACATTTTCCTTCTAAACAGAAACTTGAATAATAAATAACATGTTAAAGACACAATGAATAAAAATCACACATAACAAAACAGCATAAGGAAACAAAGGTTTTGTTTTGTTTTTAAAGCACTGAAGTTTTCCTGATTGGAATTTAGTAGTGAAAGATTAGTCATTGTTTCTGCTTGCTGAAGGGGAGGAGTGAGGAGGAGGGAAGCGACAAGGGGTGAGGAAGGCAGGAAGTAAATGCCTTGAGTGTGGCCATGTCCAGATGCAAGGAGCCATCTGTTGTTAGGCATGAGGATAGTTTTCTCCCCTTGGCTCTCTTGACTCTGGAAATGGATAGCTATCTGCTACCAACTGATGACATAGACAACAACAATAGGAGACTTAAATTCACATTTTTCCTCTGTTTGCATTCACTTTGCTTGTGTCAATATAACTAGTTACATGGAGAGAATGCAATACTTCCCCTCATGTCAATTGTCTGATTTTTCCTGCATAATCTAAAATGTGTTTTAGAGATTTGCATCAAGTATTTATGCTTTCTCTTCTTCTAATTCACAAAAAGAATTAAATTCAGCAAAATTTTTTTTGTAATTGTGTTTCATAAAATCTATTCAACACGTTCACCATCCAGTGTGGTAAAGTGGGTCTCCATGCTAGATGAAAATATCTGTTTTGTGTAACACTCTTCATTAAAAATGTTGAAAGTTTTGCAACAAACTATAGAACCATTTCTTATTTTCATACTTTTTTTTTTAGTTTAAAAATGTGGGGTACAATTCAGGATTAGGTATAAGAGTGGACATTTGTCCTTAAATTACTGTTAGGTGTAAGATTTTTTTTTTTTGAAACTCAGTTAATTAATTGAGTTCATACTTGCCATCAGGATCATTTAATTAATCCTTTATCAGAACAAAGCTATCTCCATCAGCACCCACTCCAGATACTGCAACACCAACACTGCCATATATGCCTCCTGGGTTACCAATACCTTTTGCCTGTAATAATAATGGTGGTATTAGGAGACTTAAAGATTACTTGGATATTGTATCATAATCAATGATCTTAGAAGGATGTCTTAGGATGTTCTAGAATTCCATAGAGAAATCAAAGGAGCTATATTTGTGAAATTTTCCTTCTTTAATTTTTCCTGTAATTTTGATGAATGGCAACAGAAAGCTTCTCTCATGAGCTCTACCTCCTCTGTATTTAGGCATTTCACTTTTGATCCGCTGCAGTACTGACAGTGATCCATCCTCTCCCTTGACTGCTCCTAGGCAATGACCAAGTGCAGCAGTGGTGGTAAATCCAGGATATTTCTTTACAATACAGAACTCTTCCACTGGGTAGTATGCTCTGGGGAACTTCTCTTTGGCCTGGTGGAGACTTTCTAAGAGCTGCAGTCTGAGTTTTTGCTACCCAATCCTTATCCTTCTTACCCCTTTCACAGGTGTTAGACCTGGTTCACAGCCTGAAGGTGTTCCTTGCCTACTTCTGAAAAGACAGAAAGGGAGAAGGCCATGAGAAGACAGGGCAGAGATTGTATTGATGGATCTGCAAGCCAAGGGTCGCCAAGAATTTCTAGCAGCTGCCAGAAACTGGAAGAGAGTTATGAGACAGGTTCTCTCTGAGAGCCTCCAGGAAAAAAAGTAACCCTGCTGACACCATGATTTCATACCTCTGGCCTCCAGAACGATATGAGAATAAATTTGTTAAGTTTTGAGTCACAAGATTTGGGGTAATTTTTTAAGTAGCCCTAGGAAACTAATAAATAACATTAGCTTACCTTTGGCAAATTTTATGTTCCAGGAATTTCTTGTTTCTCTTACTAAATGAATTTATGAGATAATATTTGTTATAAAAAAAATCCCAATGTCAACAAGACTGATAATTTTCTCTGTAGTATAAGCACATGGGTCAGAAGACTCTTGCCATTCAATGAGAGACTGCTGCAGCCCCACTCAGAGCTGTTCATCTTTGAGTTTTAGATTGTGCAATGTTTCATGGACCATAAATCTCTACAGCAATCTCAGACTGGCTTTGTAACAAATATTCTTTACAAAATCATTATCCTTATCCATTTATTTTTTACAGATCTTCAAAAATGTTTACACGATGTGGGACTAGCCTTATTCTTACCAGGTAAATGTCTGAAATATAGCTAAGACACATCAGAAATTCTCTCACTGAACAGCCTACAGAATTAACTAGTATTTGAGCAGTTTTTTTATTTGATAGCAAATTATGGCAAAGTTTGCTGGAAGTTGTTATAACAAATATTCTAACATAATATGATTGTGAAAGATGCATTTAATAAAAATTCACACCTTAGATTTCCCTTCTAACATTACATGACAGGAATCTTCAGAACTAAGAAATATCTTTCATTTCTAGTCAATTCTCCCCCCTCAAATGTTTAAAAATATAAAGATTGATTGTCAGACTGTAGGTAAATTTCACAGCTTAATATAGTCAATTTAAGCTTTCAGAGAACTTAATCAAATCTGATTGTTTTTCAGAGTACTAAGTATACTCCTAAAGATATCTCTAAAATATAATACCAGTGTCGATATTAGTAGAGGTTTTGACATCACTGGGGAATTTGTCATGCTCAACATATTTCTTTCTGAACTGGAATTTGGGCCCCCCTCCTTCCTTTTATTTTTCAGCATACCTGGTAGTGAAATTAGAAATTTCCAAGTGCCTCAATATGAACTTTTGGTTAAAAAAAGTGGGATAAAGTTTGATGAAAGTAAAAATTAGAGACAGGAAAATTAGGAGGAAATATTTAGAAAGCATGGGGTTGGGAGTCCTTCTAAGTGTATCTAGAGATATTAATTATCATAAAATCATTGAATGTTATAGCTGGAAGAGTCATTAAATATTGTTTCTTCTAAGCCCCTCAGTTATTCAAGGAGAAAATGGAGGTCCTTTTTGTGATAAGACTATCCTATAGATCATCTAAGAGCTAAGATCCGGAAGCAGATTACTCAACTGCTTCTAAGGTGTACAATTATAGCCTCTTTCTCACACCAAAGCCTTCACAGCCTTCTGTAGTATGATAAAGTCGCATAAAGCCGCAAGATAAATATAGCACACTTTCCTGAATTCTCATCTCGATTTAAGATTTGGGAACAGTTTTTTGGAGTTTTATATTCTTTAAAATATGTAAGACAATTATGTTGGCAATATAAATAGACTTTAGTTTCTTCCTATTGCTTAATGTTGTGTTTGTTGGCAAATATACAGAAAGTGGAATTTTTTTATGCTCAGAAATTATTGAAAACTTCAGTAATTTTGTATTGTCTTAAAATTGAATGTTATGCCGGACTCGGTGGCTCAGCCTGTAATCCCGCGCCTTTGGGAGGCTGAGGTGAGTGGATTGCCTGAGCCCGTGGGTTCGAGACCCGCCTGGGCAGCGAGACCTCATCTCTACAATAAATCAAAAAAAAGTCAGCCGGGCATGGTAGCGCACGCCTGTAATTCCGGCGACTCGGAAGGCTGAGGCAGAAGGATCGCCGGAGCCCAGCAGGTCGAGGCTGCGGTGGCTGGGAGCGGCCACTGCACTCCAGTCTGGGCGACCAAGTGAGACTCCAACTCAAAAAAAAAAAAAAAAAAATTGAATGTTATTAGTTTTGTGACTAGAGAATACAATATTGTTGCCAGAATGTTTGATTTCTTAGTGTTTTGCAACCCACATAAGAACATAAAAATAAAATAAAATAGAAATATCACCTTCTGAACTAGTATGTGTTTAAAATGTTTTGATAACATAACAGATTCAAAATTATAACTCATAATTTCATTTCATCAAATGTTTTGATTTGAGTACCCAAAATGACTGCATTTAATTATATTGCCCACAAAAGTGAATTTCCCGTAACAAAAAAGCTAAACCTTTAACTTCAGTTTAAAACATCTTACACTACATTCTGGCTGTTGGTCCAAAATAGGAAATGTAAACATCTATATGGAAATGCAAAAGAAAGTGAAGAAAATTGATAATAATTTGAAATTATGGTTATGGAAAAGAAAAATGTCCCAGAACTCAGTGTAAGTCTGAGCACAAATGGTGATGAGGGCTCACAGTTATGGGATATTTAGTATGCACCAGGTTCTAATCCTAGAAAAAGTACAAATAAGTTATTATCAACCTCATTTATCAATAACAATCATATCACCACAAATAGTGAACAAAAGTTAAACAGCACTTGTCAATCTCTCTTCCCACTTAAGTAAAATATCCATGCTTCAAACTAAGTGGGACTTCTGCTGTGAGGAAGGTTGCATTCTCTCTTATCCACTAAAGGATAGCATTCTAGTGGTTTCCCTGACTTTTTCCTTTATTTTCAATTCTTTCCATCTCCAATGGATCATTTCTATCAGCATGCTGTTTTATTTTATCTTTTCTCCAAAAAAATCATCTTGACTCCACTTCTTGCAGTCCAGCTACTGCCCAAATTCTTTATTTCTGTTGTAGCAAATCTTTTGATTAAGTTTGCCTAGATTTACTAACTCTCATTCCTTCGTTGTTTTCCTTTAAATTCACTCTTATTGGGCTTTTGTCCCTACTACTGTTCTAAAACAGATCTTAAGAAAGACGTAATGACGTCCTTGTTGTTAAATCCAAAAACCTTGAGAAATCTGTTCCTCATTTAACTGGACATTATATGATGCTTTACTTTCTGGGCACATTGTTTTTCCTGGTTTTCTTGCTGTTTCATGAGACATTCTTAGTCTTCTGGCAGGTTGCTTCTTTTATCCTAATACTTGAACCACAGGGTGTCCCAGGACTGAGTCCTTGGTATCTTATCTATCTACAGTCACTCTCCATGTGATGTCATCCAGATCTATGGTTGTAAATATTATTTATACATAAAGAGCACTCACATTTAGTTCTTCAGCCCAGTCCTTGCTTCTAAACTCCACACTCATATGTATTTACTTTCCTAATGGCTGCACTTGGATGTCTGATACATTAATTTATCAAATATAAAATGCCTAAGACTAAAATGTAGGACTCCCTACCTCCAAACAGGCTTCATTCGCAGGGTTCTTCACTTCATTTAGTGACAACTTTATCTCTCTGTTCAGTCACGCAACCTTGAGATTTCTTGACACTTTACATTCACAGCCTATAACTCATCCATCAGGAAATTCTTTTGACTCTACTTTCAAAATAATCAATTTTTCCTGCTTCACCTCTAATGCCTTTATACAGTAAGTCATCCTGTCTCTACACTGCTTTAATATAATTAATCATCATGTTTGTTTTCCACCTTTTTGCACTAGAATACAAACTAAATGAGTAGTCATATTTTCTGAAGTGAAATAACTGAAATAGAATAGTATTTGGTCCAAACCCATTAGGTGCCTTGGGAATATTTCAAAGAATATTAAGCAGTTATAACTGCAGACTTTTATTTCTATTCTTTATCTCTGTATCAATCTTGAGGAACCTAGTTATTCTATCTAAAGTACATAAAATCCTGTTTAGTTTGGTTCATTAATTATTACAAGAGTCAAATGTCAGCATTCTTTTTCAACTCCACATTTATGAAGTCATGTTGGAGTTTTGAAGTGGGTATGGTCAGAATATTTGCCACAGAGCATTTGGCAAATACTATAGTCAGCATCCTCCACTCCTTCAACAGTTGTTAACATTTGCCAGCACACCTCTGGTCCACACCATAAATTGTAATTCTTAATTAAAATTATGTTTAAAATGCAAGTTTATTTTAAAGTATAGATGAGTGGCTCAAAGGCAAGTGTATGTTTTCTCAACATATTTTATTTTGACACAATAAAATCTTCACAAAAGTGGAAACTATTTTAGGGGTTTTTAATGTCTGTATAGGTTTGCTGAAAAATTAGCAGATATTTTGTTTATCTAAAAAAATATTCTTACACATATTTTGTCCAATGCATTGGACTAGAGTCATACATTAAAAAATTGAAGATAGATGGATGAAGAAGAAGAAAAATAATAGCAAATTCAGGAAGGAGCTCTGAGGATTGATGTTAAAAGGGATTATCAATGAGTAATAAAAACGAAAAAGAGAAATAAAATGCTATTCTTATTTTCAAATCAGTAGTTATTTTGGAATTAGATCGTTTTTTTTCCAGGTAAGTAGATACAGCTTCTGCTACATGCATAAAAGTTTGACCAAGGATATTATGGCCATTATCTTTTTTAAGATAACAATGATCACAGGAGTCTACCAGGTGCATGTAGAAAGGAAACTTGCACTCAGAACAGCTTAAAGGATTTGCCCAAAGGCCTGTGGTGAGCAGAGAGCCAATCAAAACCTGAACAGAAGATTGAGTGTTTTTTTTTTTTTCATCTTTCTTCAATGTAACTGAATTTCATTAGAAAATTCTTCTAGAATTTTTTTTTAAATCCAGGTGTGTAGATTTCAGTCAGCATATAAATTGCTACAATGCTATTCTTATTATTTTTAATAATAGTTGCATATTTCTTATTCATTCTTTGTACTCATTCTTACATAAGTAAATATGAACTTCTGTTTCTCTGTGACTAGTTCTCCAAATTACTTTTTCTATAGTGCTGTCAGTGTTTCCTTTCTGCTGGTGACTACAATTTAAACAGAACCTCGTTTGCATCATCTGGGGAATTGCATTTAAAAACCATATCATTTTCTGGATCTGCTGAATTTCCAACATGCTATTTTTGTTGTTGTGACCTGAAGTGAGGGTAAATAAAGTTTTAAATACAATATCCTCACATGTGTGTCTTTTTTTTCCTGTGAAACAAGTTCCCCGAGCAGCAACCAGACAAGATATAAATTCATACATAAGAAAATAAAGCCAGACAAAATTTGCTGATTAACTCCTACTTTCCTTGTGCGTGCCTTTAAGGATCAAAGCAGTGGTGAATGAAACCTTAGCTGCATATTAGAATCATTTCAGAGCTTTAAAAAAATCCTCATAATTGAGCAGTCATGAACATGCAGGTCAATTTAATCTGCATCATCTGTGTTTTGGACCCAGACATCAGTATACTTAAAAAGTTACCCAGAAGATCTTAATATGGATTGAGGTTTGAATGTCATGAAGTTAGATAAAGATAAAGCACTATTTTGCTCACTTTAAGGACTACATAGCTAAGGAAAACTTCAATTATTAAATTTAACATTGAACTGAATACTAATAGGTTGTGGGTCCATTAATGCTAGCCAAGTATTTAAATTGGAAAATTTTTCTCTTTCAGCCGTTAAGCTGCAGAGTCCCATCTACTACAAGGTTAACACAGTCCTTGAAAAGATGCTTTGGCTGAGAACAGAACAAGACTTCTGGGCCCTGAATCTCCTTTGTGATAAGAGAAAAAAGCTATGTGTAGCGCCTTAGATTTTGAAAGAAACTTTTAAAAGCACTGAACTGAAAGGATCCAAAGATGATTTTTCCATGTTCCCATTTAACATTAATATGGCATTAGTGGTCTCTCACTTTGTAAGAGCTATCATTTAGTGGCCTCTCTCACTTTGTAAGAACTATCATTCAATGTTCCCACTGAAACTAGGCAACATGGCACTGTCTACTTTGGAAAATAAAATATGAGACTCAGTCCTTTAAAAACATGTTATTTATAAAAATGACAGATGCATTTTGTATGTTGGGTAGTCTTGGTATTAATAGAGGAATATACAAGGCCCAACAAATAGGCTCGTGAACTATCCTAGAAAAAGTGCTACATACCTCACTCTTGAATATCACTACCATCATCTTCAAAGTACTCCCCTTGGGAGACTATGCACTGATGCCAGTGCCTAGTCCACCTGTCAAAGCAATTTTGGAATTCTTTTTATGGAATGACTATCAGAGCTGTCACTGTTATTTGTTAGGGTCTGACAATTAAGTTCACGAACTTGCCACCATGCGCTTACCTTGGCAGCACTATACAAATAGCTGTATTGGAACATCCTTCCTACTCACCTGATCTGGCCCCCAGTGACTTTTTTCCTTACGCAGAGAGAAAGCAAATATTGAAAGGAAGACATTTGATGATATTCAGGACATCAAGGGTAAAATGACAACAGGTTTCATGCCTATTCCAGAGAAAGAGTTCCAAAACTGCTCTGACGAGTGAAGTAGGTGCTGGCATCAGTGCATAGCTTCTCAAGAGGAGCACTTTGAAAGTGACTGTAGTGATATTCTGCAACAAGGTATGTAATACATTTTCTAGAATGAGTCTGCAAACTTAATTGTCAGACCTCGCATGATAGTCTTTGAACAGCAGCCATGGTTATTGTTTAGGTAGCAACATTAGTTGCCTTGTGTTTTAAAATATATTCACTTACAGAAGTTTAAATCACTACTTTACACTCTTAGTTGTATGGTTTTAGTTGTGTGATAACTAGGTTCTTAATCAGATTTGAAAATTTTTACTGGTTCTTTTTCTGAAGTAAAGAAAATAGTTTTGCATCTTATACAAAAGTTTGAATCACTACATTAAACTCTTTTAGCTGCATGATTCTGGATAGGTGACCTTTCTTTAACCTTGACTTCTTCATGTGTTACAAAGGAAAAATGTTAAAATTATTATGAGTTTTAAATGAAATAATAATGCTTTGCAAACTCTAAAATGCTGTATGCATTTCAGCTATAGTTATTGATGTTAATAACACTCAATGCATAAATCAGATGTAGATTCTAAAAGTGTTATTATGGGGAGTTGAGGGAGGATGACCCAGTGTGGTTGAAGGAAGTCCTGAGAGGTTTTGTGGAGTTAGTGACTAATAAACTCTGACATACATTATGTTTGAACTTCATTTGACATTGGAGGGAGAAAGAATATCAAGAGCAAAGGAACAGCTCTAAAATCACAGGATACCTTTGGAATTGGATGACTGGATGTTGAAGTGTAAATATGAAAGGCATAGAAAATAATTACTGGTAAGTAGATTTGGATCATAATTTAACACACCTGTGATGCCAAGAAGGGGGTTTTGTACTTCCATCTGAAGGTAACAGGACACTGGTGAAGAGTGATGATATGTTTAAAGTCATATTTATGGCACCCGACATTTTGCTAGACAAGTATTGCAATTTCCCTATCATTCTAATTTTAAGTATTAGAAAACTGAGCCACAGAGAAGTTAAAAATATGCTCAGGGACATTCAGCCAAGAATTATGGAGCCAAGATTCAAATCTAAATCTATCTGGCTTTAAATCTTCCCATTACTTCACGGGGCCTTCAAGATTAATCTGTCTAGTGTGTATTGAGTTTGTTTTGTTTGTTTGTTTGTTTGTTTTTTAAATAAAGAGTCAGAGAGGCAGTGGAATCACAATGGAAGCACACTCAAGATAGAACAGATGCCTAAAGAGATGTGAGATCAATGAAAAGTGCTTCATTTTTCTTGTAGCAATTTTTAGGGTCCATTAGCTATTTTCTATATATTACCAAGTGCACTTACTAATTAATTCATTTTTATTTCAGAATAATGTAAAGGGAATTTAATTTTCCTTAAAAAAATTATGTACAATTCAGAACATTGTGAAAGTATATCACAATCTTACGTTGAATTCTTAAATGTAGCTAGTTTACCTCATGATATTGTTTATGACATAACTTAGTCAAAATGAGAGGGTCACAGGGAGTGCGCACTTTAGGGAACCCCTGGAAGGACTCACATACCAGAGCACGTGCTGCAGAGATAAGCCATAAGAGAAAATTTACCCATCAGTTCCAATATTCATGTCCTCTGTTCATTCTCAGCTCAGAACAAGGATGCTTGATGGATTTTTAAAAAACTCTCACTTTCAGAGCCAGTATCATTTTAGTACTTAAGTGAGTCTGATCATGATGGAAAAGACAGCCCAAAATGTACCCATTGTCTCAGCTGTGGTTGGTTATTGATGCTCTATTAAATCACTTCCTGGGAAGAGGAATATGCTAGTTAAAGAGCAGCAGTTTGCATCCACTGTTGTTCTCCAAGCCTTCTGCCCTAACTAGCCAAACTAAGCTCAGATGCTTTTGGAATTAGACCTGTGTTTCAGAATTGCCCCAAGTCACAGCCATTTTTAGGGGACCCAATTGTTTGTGCAGAGCATCTGTCTGGATCCCTCATCCCGAAGACGAAACCTGCTGTTTGAACCTGGCTACCCAGGCCTTCACTTGCCAGTCTACCTGGATCTTTGTCCCACTGCAGATGTGGATTAACTGTGAACCGATCTTCTAGCTGGCAGTTGCATGCTTGTCTCACCGCCTGCCTGGATTTCTCAGCATTACTCAACTCAATATCTGTCACCATGGTCTTACTTGAGGCTCTATTATTAGTTGAAATAAGACTGAGACCATGTCTCATCTGCTATCTGTTCACCCATGTGTCACTTCCTTGGTGTTTGTCTCATTCTAGAGGACAAGTTAGACTCAGTCACAGATCCTTCCCAGTGTTGTTTTGAACAGTTGTAATCCAGAGTTGGCCCAATCAAAATGATAAAATAGGTCATAAGAAGAATAGCAGGTCTCCTCCTAATATGCTTTACTTTACCCCATTATTTATTATTTTACTATTTACTTTAAGAACTTGACTAATTTTTATGTTTTGTGGGTCTTTCTATCTCTGTAATACTGATTTTCTCTGTGTATATCACAGTCCAAATTATCTAAAGCATGTATTGTTATGCTTTCCATTTATATTATTTGATATAAAGTTCAAATTTCTCCTACTTAAGCAACTGCATTGAAAGTGAAAATGGTAGGAGCTTAAGGTGCAAAGCTTTCCTTGATGCAAAGGGGGTGACTTTTTTTATTTTTAACTCTTCTGAAAATGCTTTAGAAAATGAAGTTACAAGCAGTGCCTTGACATGAACCATAGTTTCAGCTATGTGAAAATTAAACATGAGAAGATAGTGAGAGTGATGAAGGAGAATATTCTGGACAGACTAATAATATGAGTCAGGGAACAAAACAATAAAGTTTGAAGGATTTGTTTTGGAGATTCTATTGAGAAGCACACTGACCAAAAGGAAACTGAATTTTATTTTAGCAATGAGAATATTAATGGTGATTCACTACTCATATATTACTGTGTTTTATTGGACAATTTGTAAATGTCAACAATTGGTCTTAATCTTGTTTGCACCAGGGTAGTAAAGCCTCTGATGTCTTCATTGGAATCAGTTTTAAATAAGGGTGCCCTCTTGGGATCATTTTCAGTATGTCTCACAATAAATGTACATTTTTAATATTGTGCTGCTTTATCCTTCATGCATTAACTAATTTTCACAGAATGTGAAAAATCAGTATTTGCATGCTATATGTATTTTTATTTAATTTCAAATGAAATTGCATTTTAATAGTAAAATAATTTTTATTTTTAACTGAATAAAGATAACAGAAAAATTAACATTACTCAGAAAACAGCCCCCTTGATCACTGGTCAATTTCCATCATTTGTTTATATTGTTAAATCTCTACAGAAAATAGTCTGGAAACATACTCTTTTATACAACATTGCATGCATTGATATGACAAGTACAGAAGTCACCAATCTCCATTTTCTTTATAAAACCTTACAATTTTGAAATCTTACTCTTTGGAAGTGGCTTAAAATCAAGTGCTTAGAATAATTAGGAAATTGGTAAAATGATCTTATTTAATTTTTGGTCAGAAATGTAGCCAATAATGAGCTGGATTACTCCAGTAGTGTGGTCTTATTAAACATGTATTTGTAGCTTATATGAGCCCCATAGATATCCATACTGAAGTTTCTAGATTCCTGACTTTGGAGAATTCACCCAATCCATATTCTATGATGACATATATGCAAAATCTGCTCTTTTACTCCAGAAAAACAGAAGATACAAAAACGTACAAGATTTCTTATGCAAATAAGTCACCTAATAGAAGCCAAAATCTTTCTACTTCATTTTTCCTTCACAAAAATCCTATGAGGAAAATATTATTCCCATTATACAGATAAGAAAACTAAGGTAGAACACAATTCAATATCTTCTAATATTATATTATTTGTAAGTAAAAGAAACCACTGAATACTTTACAATCAGAAACAGTACCTGTCAACTCATTTAATTTCATTTTGTTCATGTTTTATAAAAAGCAATTTCTGTACTAGGCTTACTCAGGGATATGCTGATGACCTCTGCTTTGGAAAAACTATAACTTTGAAACAGTTTAAGGACATAAGATCGCTGCAATTTTTATGTGAACCACAAACTATACAACTATAGCACATTTTCTGAAACATCCTTTTATGCTTCTGACTTACATCGGGGTCCTTTATCAGGGGACGTTTTTAATGATAATAATTATGTATGTTATTTTTTATGTTGAGACACTTGCAAGAGCACCACATCAATCTCAATTTCATTATCAGAGAATTGGAAGGACATGTTTATAGATGGATAAAACGCTACAGTATAAAACTGCCCTCACATCTATATAACTTGAAATGCTTCCCTAAGTTACTAAGTAGTTTCTAACAGCCACATAAGCTTTGGGGTAAAGGAACCTAGTTACTATGAGGGTAGACTAGTGAGACAGCCTACTAAGTACCTCAGCATGCTGAGACAATTTCTCAGAGATACATATCTGAAATCTACATTGTCTTTCTGTTTCAGCACAAGTCTGGCAAACAATCACCATGCTTCAGGTTTCCCAAATTGGACATTTATTAAATAGTCTCAATATGCTACCTTCTAAATTATCCAATCATCTATGCAATGAATAATTTCATCAGTTTCATTTCAGCCATCATTAAAAGTTTCTACCAATACGTTTAATCCTGTGTGTAAGAGAGAAAGTTGATGGAGATAAGAAAAGATGCAAAGTCCTCTTTGATGCACCATTGTGGTTGCAATCACAAAATTGCTCAAGCTTACCTGTGAACAACTTTTCTTTATTCTATCCCCTCTCTTGTTCATGCCAACTAAGCTTTGATGTAAGTAGAAAAATTTAAAAGTCAATTTAAAAATCAATAGCAGGATATATGAATTAATATTAAAACCAAATCAATGCATTTTAAAAACAAGTGAGGAAAGAACACTAGAATTGCTGACTGGCAAAATCAACTGTAGTTCTTTAAAAACATTAGTGAACAGAAAAAGACTTGGAAATCCTGATAAAAGAAAAAAAAATGGGGAGGGGGGGTTCCGGTAAGATGGCGACTGCATAGGTGGACTTGTGAGATTCTCCGAACGTGAGTTCCCAAAAAGACTCTTACTTTTCTTCCCCCATCCCCCAGCCCACCACCAGCTGCACTGGTCTGAGGACCGGGGACCTTTGGTCCCACACAGGGTGGGATATTGTGGCCCCCAGCTGTTGCTGTTCCACCATATGTGACTCCCACCTGTGTGAGAGTCTCAGGTCTCAGCTCCCTCCCTGGTTACATCATCTCTCGCCCAGCACCCAGCACCAAGCCGCCGGTCCCTCAGGGAGGCTCTGGGCACCTGCCCCTCAGAGACACTGGTCCCGTTCCTGGCTGAAGTACCCTGTGGGGGCCCCAGGGCCACTCTCACCACTCACTGCCGGCCCTTTGGAGATTTGGAGCTCTGGATCTGGGGCCACCCTGGCTGAGTCACTCAGCACGTGACCCAAGCTTGGGGACCCAGACAAGTGGAGAGAAATGTATCTGGGAAAGTGAAACTGCCACCTCGGCCATTCTCCAGGCAGAGATTTCGATTGACCCACCCACCTATCAACAACCCCCACCTCGGTTCCTAAGGCGACATCACAAAACAGGAGACAAAGCCCCACCCCTACACTGAATCAGACAAAAGCAACTCCCAGGCAGCAGGCAAAAACAAACAAACAAACAAACAAACCCAAACTGAGAATAAATCTTGCTGCCTGCAACAAAAAACAAAGGGGAGAGGCTGGAGATCAGAGCTGAAGTGATTTTAGTCTGATCTCTTATTTTGACTTTTGATTTTATCATTTTGACGGTTTGTTTTGATCACTTTTGTTGTTTGCTTTCTGACTTACACTGTTTCATGATTTTATTGGTCTGTCTCTGTGTAACCAGTATTCTTTAGGGAATCTTTCTTAGGTGTCTTCTTTCACTTCTCTCCAGTCTTGTGTCTCTTTGTCACCTGATAGTTGGTATGTATGTTTGTTTTCCCTTTCGCTCTTCTCTCCTTCTAACTTCCTATTGACGCCTCCCTTCCTCAATTATTTTCCTCTTTTATACCCCCTTTTAATATAGGGACCAAGCCTACATAATGCTGCATGGAAAGATTGTAAGGCAGAGGGAAATAGGTTCCAGTGTGCTCATACACCTGTAGGTGGATGCTAAAATCAGCATATACGTTCTAAACCACAGTTTTCCCCTCAATTAAACCTCAAAACTGCAAAAAGTACAGCCGGCACCCAAACTCCAACCTCAAAAGTGAACAAAACCAGAAGAATCTCATAAGGAAGAACAGGATACTGCAGAAGTGAAACAAAAGCAACCCCACCTTTCCCTCAAAAACAGAATTAAAGACGGGGAGGGAAAGGGGGAGAGAGAGAAAAATCTACACAAATGAAGAAAAAACAAAAGAGGAGTATGGGTCTCTCCCAGACCCCTGGGAAGGCAGACACTTAGAAAACTGACTTTGGAATGCAAACAATGAAGAGCCCCCAGAATGAAGTGCCTCAAAATACAAACCTAGATATCAAGATATTAATGGAGAGATTAAAAAGCATTGAGGAGACACAAGAAGAAACTAGGAAGGAGCTGATATCTCAGATAACAGTAATAAATAATACTTTGAATGAAATAAATAACAAACTGATAAACATGGAGAGCAGAATTACCCAAGCAGAAGAAAGAATCTCAGAGCTTGAGGCCCAAAATATAGAACTAACCCAAACTATTAAAAACACAGAAAATAAGCTCAAAAAGACAGAACAAAACCTTCAAGAGATGAGCAATTACTTAAAGGGATGGAACCTAAGAGTAATTGGTCTTCCTGAGGCAGAAAGAGAGACAGAGACCACACTGGAACAAACTTTCCATGAGATCATTCAGGAAAATCTCCCTTGTCTAATCAGTGATGCAAAAATTCAAACACAAGAGATTCAGAGAACCCCTGAAAGACAACAAATGAGAAGACCAACTCCTAGACACATAATAATTTGCCTAAACAAAGTAGGCATAAAAAAAAAATCCTAAAGGCAGCAAGAGAAAAAGGCCAGATCACCTACCATGGAAGACCAATCAGAATAGAGGCAGATTTATCTACAGAAACCCTGCAGGCTAGGAGAACTTAGAGCCCTATCTTCAAAGTCCTGAAAGATAAACAATTTCAACCAAGAATTACCTACCTGGCCAAGCTAAGTTTCATCAGTGAGGGAGAGTTAAAATCTTTCCCAGACATCCAATCCCTAAGAACTTATGCTGCCACCAAACCACCTCTACAGGAAACACTTAAGAAAGTACTAAACACAGAAGAAAAGGAAAAAAGAACAACGTTCTTCACAAGACTACAGGTAAAAGAATAAAATACACACGAACCAACCCCAAAACCAAAAGAAAGACAAAAAAATTAAGTGGAAGAACAACAACTCTATAAGAACTCTATGATAAGGACGAACTCTCACATTTCAATAATTAACCTGAATGTGAATGGACTAAACACACCACTGAAAAGACATAGAATGGCAAAATGGATAAAATATCACCAGGCAATAATATACTGCCTTCAAGAGACCCATCTCACTAGAAAGGACATACACAGACTCAAAGTAAGAGTATGGGAAACAAATTTTCAGGTGAGTGGAACACAAAAGAAAGGAGGAGTCATGATCCTAATTTCAGACAAAATACCATTTAAGCTATCAAAAATTAAAAAAAAATACAGAGGGCCACTGCATAATGATAAAATGTTCTCTCCACCAAGAAATATCTATCCTAAACATATATGCACCCAACATATGTGCACCAACTTTCATAAAGCAACTTCTAGGAAAAGTAAAGAAAGATATTGCCTCTAACACCATCATAACTGGGGACTTTAATACCCCACTCACAACCCTAGACAGATCATCAGGGCAAAAAATGAGCAAGGAGATCCAGAACCTCAATGTGACTCTGGACCAAATGAACTTAACTGATACCTACAGAACACTCCATCCAAAGACCACAGAATACACATTCTACTCATCACCGCATGGAACGTATTCTAAGATCGACCACATACTTGGCCATAAAACAAGCATAAGCAAATTTTAAAAGACCGAAATTTTACCACGCACCTTCTCGGACCACAGAGGAATAAAAACAAACATTAACACCAACAAGGTCCCCCCCAAACCCACAAAGACATGAACACTAAACAGCATGATGCTAAACAACTCCTGGGTCAATGATGAAATCAAAACAGAGATCAAAAGATACCTGGAAACATATGAAAATGAAGAAACATCTTACCAAAATCTCTGGGAAGCCAGGAAAGCTGTAGTAAGAGGGGAAATTATATCCCTACAAAAACACATAAAGAAATGGAAGGATCACAAATTAACAGGCTAACAAGCCACCTAATGAAGCTGGAAAAGCAAGACCACAAAAACCCTAATTTCAGTAGAAGAATCCAGATCACCAAAATAAAAGCCCAAATCCAGGACATAGAGGACAAAAAGATAATACAAAAAATCAATGAAACAAAAAGCTGGTTCTTTGAAAGGATAAACAAGATCGATGGTCCCCTAACTAGACTGATCACAAAAAAAATAGAAAAAACCCAAATAAGCACAATCAGAAACAGAAAAGATGAAGTCACATTTGACCCCGAAGAAATACAAAAGATCATTAGAGACTACTACGTACACTTGTATGGAAACAAACTTGAAAACCTAAAGGAAATAGAGGACTTTCTGACATCACACAACCTATCTAGGTTGAAATAAGAAGAATTTGAGACCCTAAATGGACCAATAACAATCAAGGAAATTGACTATGTAATAAGAAAACTACCTACAAAAAAGGAGGAGCTGACACCAGTCCTATTGAATGTATTCCAGGTGATTGAAAAAGATGGAACTCTCCCCAAATCATTTTACAAAGCCAACATCACATTGATACCCAAGCCAGGTAAAGATCCAACAAAGAAAGAGAACTACAGGCCAATATCTTTGATGAACATAGATGCTAAAATTCTCAACAAGATCCTGGCAAACTGGATTCAACAATACATCTCAAAAATCATCCATCATGACCAATTAGGCTTCATACCTGGGATGCAAGGCTGGTTCAACATTCGTAAAACCATAAATGTAATTAAATACATCAACACATGTCAAAACAAAAACAACATGATATATCATTAGATGTAGAAAAATCTTTTGATAAAATCCAGCACCCTTCTTGATAAAAACCCTCGAACTTCTAGGCATACAGGGAAAATACCTCAAAGTAGTAAAATCCATCTATGAGAAACCCATAGCCAGCATACTTCTAAATGGACAAAAATTGAAACCATTTCCCCTGAAAACTGGAACAAGACAAGGATGCCCACTCTCACCCTTCCTGTTCAATATAGTATTGGAAGCCCTGGCTCAAGCAATCAGAGAAGAGAAGGCAATCAGGGGTACCCAGATAGGAAAAGAGGAAGTCAAGTTATCTCTCTTTGCCAACGATGTGATTGTAAACCGTGAAAACCCAAGAGAATCTGTCCAAAACCTCCTCACACTGATAAAGGCCTTTGGCAAAGTCTCAGGATACAAAATGAATGTGCAAAAGGCAATCGCATTTCTTTACACCAATAATAAACAAACAGAGACCCAAATAAAAACCACAATTCCATTCACAATAGCCACAAAAAAAATTAAATACCTCGGCATCTTCCTAACCAGAGACGTGAAAGAACTTTAAAATGAAAACTATAACACACTGCTCAAAGAAATCAAGCATGACACAAACAAGTGGAAAAATATCCCACGCTCATGTATTCGAAAAGTCAATATTGTGAGGATGTCCATCTTACCTAAGGCAATCTACAAATTCAATGCAATACCATCAAATTACCAGCAACATTCTTCTCAGACCTAGAAAAAACAACACAGGAATTCATATGGAAACACAAATGACCAACAATAGCCAGAACAATCCTCAGCAAAAAAAAAAAAAAAAAGCAGGTGGTATCACATTACCAGACTTCAAACTTTACTACAGAGCTACAATCATCAAAACAGCTTGGTATTGGTATAGGAACAGGCATATAGATCAATGGAATAGAGTTGAGATTCCAGAAGCAAAACCTCAATTGCTCAACCAATTCATCTTCAACAAAGCCTCCACCACCTACCACTGGGGAGAGGGGAACCTATTCAGTAAATGGTGCTGGGAAAAATGGCTGACCACATGCAGAAAATGAAACAGGACCCCTATCTATCCCCATACACAAAAATTAACTCCAAATGTATCAGAGACCTAAATGTAAAACCTCAAACCATAGAACCTTAGAAAATGAAGGACATACCCTCATGGAAATCGGAACTGGCATCCAATTCCTGAACAAAACCCAAAACCCACAGGTCATAAGACAGAAAATAGACAAGCTTCTACAAAGCCAAAGAAACCATCAAGAGAGCAGGGAGACAGCCTACGGACTGGGAAAAAGTATTTGCCAACACCAGGTCTGACAAAGGCTTAACATCTTGGATCTACAAGGAACTCAAACGTGCTGAAAAGAAAAAAGCAAACAACCCCATTATAAAATGGGCAAAAGATACGAACAGACACTTCACAAAGGAAGACATCCAAGCAGCCAACAAACACATGAAGAAATGTTCAACCTCACAGATCATTAGGGAGATGCAAATCAAAACCACACTGAGATACCACCTAACTCAAGTCAGAATGGCAATTATCAACAACTCAAAAAATAACAGGTGCTGGAGAGGGTGTGGCGAAAAGGGAACACTTCTACATTGTTGGTGGGAGTGCAAACTAGTGCTTCTGTGGAAAGCAGTGTGGTGATTTCTAAAATCGTTAAATATCCACCTCCCATATGACCCCGCAATCCCCCTACTGGGAATATATCCTGAAGAACTCATATCACTCTATAAAAAAGATACCTGCACATGTATGTTTATCACAGCATTGTTCACAATAGCAAGAACCTGGGAGCAACCAGGCTGTCCACCAAAAGAGGACTGGATTTAAAAAAATGTGCTACATATACACGATGGAATACTACGCAGCCATAAAAAAGAACAAAATCATGAATTTTGCAGCAACCTGGATGGAACTAGAGTCTATAATACCGAGTGACCTCTCACAGAAAGAAAGATCTGAGTATCACATGTTCTTACTCTTATAGTGGACCTTGAACATTCAATGTAATACTGTAAGAAAATGACTGACAGTAGTGGGAAACTATGGGAGGGTTTGGAGGTGGGATTAGCAGTAGTAAATATCTGTCTGGGGATGGGGAAACACCCTTATCAACAAGGGTGCCTGAAGGAAACATATTTGTATACCTAACCCTTAACTGTACCCCACAATATCATTATAAAAATATTGATTATAAAAAAATAAATAAGTAAATAAATAAATAAAATCTGTTTCTGATTTCTTAAAAAAATAAAAATAAATAAATAAAATCTGTTTTTGATTCCTTGAAAAAAAATAAAAAAGAAAAAAAAGACTGAGGAAGGACAAAGGTTAGGAAATTAAGGATATTGCCAGTAATAATAATAATACAGAGATCAGCATGAGGTAAAATAGTGATACTGAGGGTGCTTCAAAAATAACAATATTGGTGTAATTTATAATTTGATTTTTTAAAATGTACTTGTTTTAAACCAAGAAAGTAGAATAATAAGTGAAATTTTAAAAATTGAAATAGTAGCGAATATTCTAGTTTCTCAAAGATAGCAGCCACCAGAATTATGGAAAGATTCTTTATGGTTTGAAAGATAATTCTCATCTACATTAGTCGACGCAAGTTATCATGATGCATTACCAATTTCTGAAGGCTTTTACACATTTGTAGTATTTGTCACAGCAACATCCCATTTCTCATTACCGAAATCTGCATTATTCAACTCAGTCTGCCATACAACAATACCATAGGTGGTGACTTAATCAAAAGAAATATATTTCTCACAGGTGGGTTTCTGGTGAAAAATCTTTTTCTGGTTTGTAGATGGCTGGTCTTCACAGGGCCTTTCCTTGGTGCATGCATGAAGAAAAAGAGAAAGTAAGCTTCCCAGTGTCTCTTCCTAAAAAGATGTTGATCCTATTGGATCAAGACCTCATTATGATTTATTTAACTCTCTTACCTTCTTAAAGACCACATCTTCAAGTACATTCACATTAGGGCTTCAATATGAATTTGGCAGGAGAGGTGACGCAATTTCATCCAAAGCATCACACCTTGGCACTTCGAAATTAATGTACTTCTTGCTTTCAAATACATTCATTTGATCCCATGTAGATCTAAAAAAAAAAACCCATATTCTTGACTAACTGAAACCTTGTACCATTTGATGAACATCTCCTCATTACTTCCACCCCCAGCTTCTAGTAATTACCATTCTACTGTCTACTTCTATGAGTTTCATTATCTTAGACTCCACAAATAAATAAAATCCAAAGGTATTTGTCTTTCAGTGTCTGGCTTATTTCATTTGACTTAATGTGCTCCA
>JAPVLO010002586.1:0-32343 GCA_027257055.1 Cephalopachus bancanus
GTTCAAGGGAGTCATTGCTGTTTTTCGGGTAAAAGCATCTATCTTTACTACCAAGACCACTAACCTAACAGAACCCAAAGTTGTGGTGAAGGTAGCAACAATTTTCAAGCTGGTGATTATCTGTGATTCTAAAAGAGATTACTCCTACTTCTAACCTTTAGATGTAGCTATGGAAGAAATATACTGGTCACCCCTGAGAGCATATATCACATCCTGGAAGAATGCACCACAACCTTGCTAAATACTGTCTTTAAATACTTGTTAAATACTTTTTTTCTTTTGAGTTGGAGTCTTATTCTGTCTCCCAGGCTGGAGTACCGTAGCATGCTCATGGCCCTCACAGCCTTGACCTGCTGGGCTCAGGTGATCCTTCCGCCTCAGCCTTCCAAGCAGTGGAACTACAGGCATGTGCCACCATGTCTGGCTAATTTTTTGATTTATTGTAGAGATAAGGTTTCGCCAAGTTGCCCAGGCTGGTCTCAAACCTGTGGTCTTAGGCAATCCTCTCCCTCCCAAAGTACTGCAATTATAGGCGTGAGCCACCGCACCCAGCCTTCTTAAGTACGTTTTAAATACCTTATTAAAGAATGTCTCTTAGCTGATAAGTCAAAAAACATCTCCAATAAGCCATGCCCACATTCTTTAAGGACAGCTATTTCTGGATGATGGTGTAGACATAAAGACTAGAAAATTTTATGGATGTCTGGTCATTACCTTATTTTCTTGTGTTTGATTGTTTAACAAGTACATGTATTTATTGCAGCAAGACAATCAGAAGCAATCTTATTTGGGATACCATGATGGCAAATGAAATATTCAGTAAGGTGTTGCTGAGAGAGTATGGCATGCAAGGAAGGCACATCCACATCCAGAAGGACAATTTGCTTTCCTCCTCCAAAAAGAAAGATGTTCAGAGCACCTTACTGGGGGCCTGGCATTAGTCTCTCCTGTGACAACAGTCAGGTTAATCTTCTTTTTTTTTTTTTTTGAGTTGGAGTCTCACTCTGTCACCCAGACTGAATGCAGTGGCCTTTCCCGGCCACCGCAGCCTCGACCTGCTGGGCTCCGGCGATCCTTCCGCCTCAGCCTTCCAAGTAGCCGGAATTACAGGCATGTGCTACCACGCCTGGCTGATTTTTTGATTTATTGTAGAGATGAGGTCTCGCCAAGTTGCCCAGGCGGGTCTCAAACCCGCGGGCTCAGGCAATCCACTCACCTCAGCCTCCCAAAGGCGTGGAATTACAGGCTGAGCTACCGAGCCCAGCTAGGTTAATCTTAATGAAGACTCTGAAATAGAATAAACCAAAAAAAAAAAAATCTGACACATGGTTGGGAGTGGTGGATCACGCCTGTAATCCTAGTACTTTGGGAAGCAGAGACAAGAGGATTGTCTGAGTCCACAGATTTGAGATCAACCTGGGCAACATGGCAAGACCTTCTCTCTACAATAAACCTTAAAAAATTAACTGAGCATGGTGGTGTGCACCTGTAGTTCCAGATACTTGGAAGGCTGAAGTGGAAGGATCGCCTGAGCCCAGGCAGGTTGAGGCTGTGGTGGCCGTGAACGTGTTACTGCACTCCAGCCTGGGTGACAGAGTGAGACTCTGACACACACACACACACACAAAAAGAATCTGACACGTCTTGAGGGAGTAAGGATCCCATTTCTGCCTTGCTGCTCAGATATCTTCATGTGGCCAGAGGAAGCGTGATGGTCTGTCATTCTGATTCTGTAGTTACTGTCTACTGAGGGAAAAATACATTCCAATACTTAATTCATTGTATGAAAGATAAGAACTTTTTCTTTATATTCTTCAGGTACCAAGGAAGATGAGTTAACTAGCAAGCATACTTGATTGGGATCCTGGCCCTGCCACTTAACAGTTAAGTGATCCTAGACATACTACTTAATTCCTCTGAACGTGTCTCCACATCTGATCCTGAGTTTGGCTATCTGAGGAGAAGACTAAAGTGATTTAAGAACATCAGCCATGGAGTAAGACAGTCCACGCTCAGTCCCTGGCTCCATTGCTTACTACATGTATACTTTAAACCTCCATTTCCTCCTCTATAAAATCAGAACAGGGCTGGGTGTGGTGGCTCAAGCCTATAAAACCTGCACTTTGGGAGGTCAAGGTGAGAGAACTGCCTGAGCCCAGGGGTTCAAGATCAGCCTGTGCAACTTGGTGAGACCTCGTCTCTACAAGACATCAAAAAATTAGCCGGCGTGGTAGCGTACACCTGTAGTTCCAGCTACTTGGAAGGTTGAGGCAGAAGGATCACCTGAACCCAACAGGTCAATGCTGGAGTGTGCCACTGCACTCCAGCCTGGGCAACAGAATGATTCTGACTCAAAAATAAAAAAATAAAATAAAATCAGAACAGAATCACCTCCACCTATCTCCTGTGGCTGTTGTGAGGGTTATATTGCATTACGCACATTAGTGTCTTGCACTAGTATACGTTCAAACTAGTGCAATCAGAAATTGTTATTATGATTATGTGGAAATGAGAATAAACTTTTTGTACTATGAGGATTAGGGATAACATATGTAAAGTAGCCGGAACATATGTAATTAACAAGCAGGAAAGGGAGACAGAACAGCATGTTATCTTACCCATTTCTCAGAAGATACTAGAAAGAAAATACCCAGAGGCAGTAAGCGATTGGGTGGACAGTTCAGCAGTCATGATTGGGAGTCTGGCGAGGCCTGGAAAGACCCTTAGTTCACAGGATGAAAAAAAATCAGAAGCCAAATACAAATACCTGTATATCAAGAAAAAACATATTTGTGGAAAATGAGTAATATGACTGATGAATTCACATTCAGGCTGGGCATGGTGGCTCATGCCTATAATCCCAGCACTTTGGTAAGCCTAGGTGAGAGGACTGCTTGAGACCAGGAGTTCAAAACCAGCCTGGGAAACGTAGCAAGACCCCATCTCAATCCATCAGTCAATTCGTGTTAAATAAATTCATGTTCGCCGGGCATGGTGGTTCAGCCTATAATCCCAGCACTTTGGGAGGCTGAAGTGAGTGGATTGCCTGAGCCCGCGGGTTCGAGACCCGCCTGGGCAACTTGGCGAGACCTCATCTTTACAATAAATCAAAAATTAGCCGGGCGTGATAGCGCACGCTTGTAGTTCAGCTACTTGGAAGGCTGAGGCGGAAGGATCGCCGGAGCCCAGCAGGTCAAGGCTGCGGTGGCCAGGAGCGGCCACTGCACTCCAGTCTGGGCGACAGAGTAAGACTCCAAATAAATAAATAAATTCACGTTCACAGAATTTAAGACCAGAGGAAATATACTTTCTCTTTCCCAATTAGTCACCTAGAGAAATTTAAAGGTCTGAAGAACCAAAGCATCTATCTATTCTATCCATATATGCAAATATTTCTTTAGAACCTATATTTGCCAAGCATGGATAATACCCATAGAATATAGAAGAAAACAGATTCCTAATTAAAGAATTACAATATGCTCTGTGTTAATGATGGAATAAAATTTAAAAGCCCACATGTAAAGTGAATTCAGACAAAACCTTGTATCAATTATAATTCTGACCATCCCTTCAGGAAGAGTTCTAGAATATCTTATCCCATCAGATCATAGAAACTAGACTGAAGAGAACTAGACCCATCCTCTCTGTCACAGGGCATAGTATTGTCAGTACAGCCCATCCTGGATGTTCTGTTGAACAATCAGCCCTGAACAGTAGGAGGTTAGGGGAGCAAGAAGTTTCACTCATCTAAGCCTGTGGGCTTGAAGCTGGTGTGGACAGCACCACCTCTAAGGCTTGAAGCCCTGAAGATTTCAGAGACTATGCTGGGTGGCAAGTCCCTAAGTCTCACTTGAGGAAGCTGAGCTGCCTCTCTTGTCTCTGGGATGGAGGCCTGAGCTATTACCACCCCCGCCCATCACACACACATAACATGTTCCCTGAACACAGTCCTGCTCTGTCTGCTGCCACCATCATCTGTGCTTCCCAAGCTGCAGCCCCACCTGAGCACTAAGGATTAGACACCTCCCAACTAGCAAACAGCAGCTGTCTAAAGGTGAACTGAGTATGTCCTGATTGCTGTCCCCTACCGCTGACCATCACTGCAGCCTGCCTGGCCCACCCCCAGCCTCTCACTACCCGCCCTACCACCCCCAATCCCAAACAGCCAAGCATGCCACTAACACCAGCCCTGCCTCTGTCACACTTTGCCCCATGCATCCTGACTTCTCCTAGGAGGAATAAATATCTAATAAGCATTCTCCCTACTTCATTACACTCATTTCTGGACAGAAAGCAGCCAGCACTCTTTATTTTTAGACTTCATGCTCTTCTAAAAGTACTCTAGTCAGGCACAGTGGCACATATGTAATCCTAGCTAGACAGGAGGCTGAGGTGGGATCAGCCTGGGTTACATAGAGAGACTGTCTCCTTATTGAAAAATAAAATAAAATAAAAGCACTCTGATAAGGGAAAAGAATGAATTACAAACAGAAATGAATAGTATAACTAAGTATAATTGCTTAGGTCCTTTACCCATAAACATCAAAGTAACAGCTGTCATAGTCATATAATGAAGGTTACTGTTAAACACCAACACTGAATCATATGATATTTACAGCCCCTAAAACATTTTGATGTTAGGCAGGTCATTCATTATTTTATCCCACCTTCAACAGCCCTTCAAGATCTAGTTTCTCTACTCAGATTACAACATATTCTAAATATAAACAACAAAGGAAAATTCTTAGAATATGTTTTAATATTAAAAAACAAGCCAAGCGTGGTGGCTCATGCCTGTAATCCCAGCACTTTGGGAGGTGGAGGTGAGAGGATTACCTGAGCTCAGGAATTCGAGACTAGCCTGAACAACATGGCAAGACCTCGTTTCTAGAATAAATCAAAAAATCAGCTGGGTATGGTGGCACATGCCTGTAGTTCCAGCTACTTGGAAGGCTGAGGCGGAAGGATCACCTGAGGCCTGCAGGTCTAGGCTGTTGAAGCCATGAGTATGCCAATGCACTCCAGCCCAGGTAACAGAATGAGACTCCAACTTAAAAAATATCTATTAGCCGGGCTCGATGGCTCGGCCTGTAATCCCGTGCCCTTGGGAGGCTGAGGTGAGTGGATTGCCTGAGCCGGCAGGTTTGGGACCTGCCTGGGCAACTTGGCAAGACCTCATCTCTACAATAAATCAAAATGAGCCAGGCATGGTAGTGGGCACCCGTAGTTCCAGCTACTTGGAAGGCTGAGGCAGAAGGATCGCCGGAGCCCAGCAGGTCGAGGCTGCGGTGGCCGGGAGCGGCCACTGCACTCCAGTCTGGGTGACAGAGTGAGACTCCAACTCAAAAAAAAAAAAAAAAAAATTATATCCTCTATCTATCTATCTATCTATCGATTAAAAAACAAAACAGATAATCTGAAACTCCTTTGAAGGATATGAACTCCAGCACTAATGATTACTATCTCATTACTAGCACAATTCATTTTCTGGATATCAGTGATTATGGAAGAAAACTGCAAGGTTTGGGAGGAAAGGAAAGAATTCTCAAAAGAGTTAAAATTTCTACTAGAATAACTTCATTTATGACTCATCATATTTTGTACTAAAAATATTTACAGTTTTGTTTCATATTATAAGATGGTCTACGAAATATCCCCATCTGTGAGTCCCAAACCCTGGGACTCTTGCGAAGTAGTTGCCAGGTTGCTAAACACAACCATCCTCTAGTTATAGCTTTCATCCAAAGCACAACTAATCAAGGATTTAGCTCCCTCTGGTGATGGTGCATGAATTTAACATACATACATTGTCATAGAACTTGAAAGGAATCCTAGGGCTTATGTAGTTTAAAACCTTTCATATAAGGGGAAACTAGGGCTCAGAGAGCATAAGGGTAAAGGATTCTGCTCAAGGTTCATGATGGAGTCGCTGAGCTAAGAACAGAGCCCAGCTCTCTGTCTTAGTGCCGACTTAAATACACTACACTGCCTGTGCAGAGTGGAAAATCCCAACACTCATCATGCTTCTAGCCTTTTAGAATCTTTTGAGACAATTTATCTGTAAAATTTTAATATCCATTGGTTAAATTCTTGGGCCAAGCCCTTAGAATTGGGATGCCATAAACAAAGGAAAACACATTAAGAGCACAAATGCAGACTGGGCGCGGTGGCTCACACCTATAATCCCAGCATTTTGGGAGGCCCGAGGTAAGAGGATTGCCTGAACCCACAGGTTCGAGACCAGCCTGGGCAACTTGGTGAGACCTCATCTCTACAATAAAACAAAACATGAGCCAGGCGTGGTGGCATGTGCCTATAATTCCAGCTACTTGGAGCCTGAGGCAGAAGGATCACCTGAGCCCAGCAGGTTGAGACTGTGGAGGCCACGAGCGAGCCACTGCACTCCAGTCTGGGCAACAGAGTGAGACTCTAACTCAAAAAAAAAAAAAAAAAAAGCACAAATGCTGGTTCCACCTCGGGCCTACCAAATCCGACACTCAGGAAGTGGGCTTGGCACTTGTACTTCTACCTGTTCCCCAGGTGTGTCACACATTTGACCAGACCTGGGAGTCATGGTCATAGGGAGTTTGTGAATGCAAAGAAAAATCTGTCTCTCCACAGCCAAAAAGTGACAGAGAGATTTTCTTCTTCGGTGGGTCTCACAGTTATTCCTGCTTCACAACTGAGATTAATATGTTTATATAACTGTCATAATTGTCTCTTTCCCTGTCTTGGTCTCAGTCTTCTCATCTAGCTGCACTGGAAGAACCTTCTTTAGATCTACTCTGCTGCATTTTGCAGACATAGGACAGCATCAAAGCCTGGTGCCAGCTGGGGCACCCAGGCCCCCCAGGCAGGTGCCAACGTGACAGAACACCTTGGTGAATTTGCCTCAAGGCAAGGCTGGCCCTCACTCTGATGGATGCAGAACTCTACTTTCCAGTATCCCGGGACACTGGATCCACCTTTCAAGGGAGTGTTCATATTTCCCACGTTCTCAGAGAATGCCTCTTTGTTTATACCTCGAAAGGCAACCATCAGACCCACCTAATTTTCAGCTGTTCAGCCGGGCTCGGAGGCTCAGCCTGTAATCCTATCCTGCGCTTTGGGAGGCTGAGGTGAGTGTATTGTCTGAGCCTGCGGGTTCGAGACCCGCCTGGGCAACTTGGCGAGACCTCATCTCTACAATAAATTTTAAAAATCAGTCAGGCATGGTAGCGTGTGCCTGTAACTCCGGCTACTCGAAAGGCTGAGGTGGAAGGATCGCTGGAGCCCAGCAGATCGAGGCTGCGGTTGCTGGGAGCGGCCACCGCACTCCAGTCTGGGTGACAAGAGTAAGACTCCGACTCAAAAAAAAAAAAAATTTCAGCTGTTCACCCATGGCTCCAGGGTTGGGCTTGGTCAACATGGAATCAGAGAAAGGGCTGGATGAGCCTGATTGCTGGTGGCATGAAGTATGTTAAGTGGATACTTCCATCCTCAATTGTGGGATACCATGATGGACTCTCCAGGTTGGGGCCCCCTTTCAGCCCAGAGTCCTGCCTGTCTTGCATGTGTCTGTGCTTCCAAAGAAGACCTGTTATTGTGGAATCAGGTCAGGCCATGAGAACCTTTCTGTTTTACAGAGGTGACCTTGCAGGTCCCATTTCTTTTTCTTTTTCTTTTTCTTTTTTTTTTAAAGTAGGAGTCTCATTCTGTCACCCAGGCTGGAGTACAGTGGTATGCTCACGGCCACTGCAGTCTTGGCCTGATGGGCTCTGGTGATCCTTCCCCTTCAGCCTTCCAAGTAGCTGGAACCACAAGCATGCACCACCACACCCGGCTAATTTTTTGATTTATTGTAGAGATGAGGTCTCACCAAGTTGTCCAGGCTGGTCTCGCCCTGGCCTCAGGTAATCCTCTCAAAGTGCTGGGATTACAGGCGTGAGCCACCATGCCCAGCTTGTAGATCCCATTTTAAACAGGCGCCATTAAAAGAGCAACCTAGACTGTGGTGTGGCCATGTGCTCTTTGAGCTATGGCTGTCACCATGTTTCCTGGCTTTGATCCCTTCCCTACCTTGGGGAGGTGGATCTCCTCTTTCTCTATTTTACCTTTTAAATAAACTGTTTTCACATCTAAAATAAATACATAAATAAATAGAAGAGCAACCTGAGCACGTGCCTGTGGATCTGTCCGCTGCTCCCCAGACTCTCCTGCTTCATTGGAGCCATTCTGTTCTTCCTTTGCTCTGCTCTACAGCGTAAGCTCCTCAAAGGCAGGGACCATGTGTATCTTTTCACCTTCAAGACCCAGTACTTAACACTGTGTCTGGCCCCACAGCAAGAATGCAGTGATTACTCGTCAGCTGTACATAGTCCTCAAGTGCACAGCATATCACATGGGCCAGCATCAGGTGCCTGAGGAAGCTCAGTTCCGTCCCTCATTGGTTATAAGAGGAAGGGCAGATTAGTAAAACTTGCTGATTCTTAGCTTCCTTGTCAATAATATAAGGACAATAGTAGTATTTATAACTTAAGATTTTCATGAGAACTAGGTGAAATAATGTAATCAGAGTGCTCAGTGGAATGCCAGGCATACAGTAAGTGCTCAGTAAATGCTATTATGGCCTATTTCCCTAGAATGCACTTCCTTTTTCTCCAGACTCATGAAGACACACATTATTGTCCCATTACACTACCTATATTTGTATAATTCAACATATTGATTTGATTTTTTGTTTGTTTTACTTTATGGTCTTTTTTTTTTAGTTGGAGTCTCATTCTGTCACCCAGGCTGGAGGGCAGTGGCATGCTCACGGCCACTCTAGTGTCGACCTGCTGAGCTCCAGCAATCCTTCCGCCTCAGCCTTCCGAGTAGCCGGAACTACAGGTACTCATTACCACTCCCAGCTAATTTTTTATCTATTGTAGAGACAAGGTCTTGCCAAGTTGCCCAGGCTGGTGTCAAACCCATAGGCTCAGGCAATCCTCTCACCTCAGCATCCCAAAGTGCTGGGATCATAGGTGTGAGCCACCTCATTTACTTAAACATTCAACCACCATTTTCTTGGAGGTAACTCTGGATTAGTTACTCTGTTAAAGTGGGCATACAAAGTTAGGTGACATAATCTTTGCCCTTGAGCTTGGTGGGGAGACAAGTCAAGGGAGATAGATCATGCTAGCACAAAAGGCTACCAAGGGACATTTGGGAGATCGGGAGCTGGGTCAGAAGGGGGATATTCCTTAAAAAGGGCAGAAACATACTCAAAGGCAGAGAGGCCAGCATAGAGAGGTTTGCAAGGATTTTACCCAGCTGGGGCAGAGGGTGGCAGAAAGCAGGATCAGGGCCCCATGGCCAACTGTGCCAGCTAAGACCTTGTATCTCATACTGAAAATGATAGGAAGCCATTAAGAGCCACTGAGGAGGATAGTGGCATGGCCAGGGTACATTACAAAAAGACCACCCTGAGCTCACATGGACAAGCAGCTAATGAAGCAATGAAGGGGCAGCCAGAAGAAAATCCGCCAGAGACAATTTCTGAAAGAACTAGAAATTGACCTCCCATATAACTTAGCAATTCCCCTATTGGGAATATGCCCAGAGGAACTCAGATCATTCTACAAAAAAGATACCTGCACACATATGTTTGCTGCAGCTATTCACAATAGCAAAAACATGGAACCAACCATGTTGCCCACTGAAGCTGGATTGGATTAAAAAAATGTGGTACAGAAACGCAATGGAACATTATGCAGCCATAAAAAAGGACAAACATGTGGACTTTGCAGCAACTTGGATGGATTTAGAGTTGATCATACTCAGTGATCTATTACAGAAACAAAGAACAGAGTACCATATGTTCTTACTCATAAGCAGACTTTGAATAATTATTATAATAGTATAAGAAAGGGATTGGCAATAGTCAGAAACTGTCAGGGGCAGAGGGTAGAAGTGGCAGTTAAGGGCAATTGCTCGGAGAGGGAGGGGCACACCTCATCCACAATATTCACAATAGCAAAAACATTCACAATAGCAAAAACATGGAACCAACCATGTTGCCCATTGAAGCTGAACTGGATAAAAAAATATGGTACATATACACAATGGAATATTATGCAGTCATAAAGAAGGACAGGGACTTCCGGCAAGATGGTGACGGGGTGGTATGGTCTGTGAGAACCTCTGTGAAAGAGAACACCCATAAAGACCCTAGCTCTCTCCCAGGGGCTGCAGCCTGCTCTCCACAGGGAGCTCAGCCACCACCGTCACCCACCATCGCTACTCAGATATCGCGGCGGACCAGGCTGCTCCTGTAGTCATGGATGCCACCACTGCGGTCATTCCCAGCTAATGCCTGAAGCGACCCACGACTTCAGACCGTGAAGCCCCCACAAGCAGGATCTTCTGAGATCTCCACTGCCAGGCTGCTGCTGCCGCTGCCACACCACGCCCCTAGCCTGGAGAAAGGCCTGTGGAACTCCCCCGCCCCCCCCGTAAGTTGCCGCGGCAGGTCGCGGATCTGTAGCCAGCTGGCTCCCCGCTGGACTGTAGTTGCGGGATAGTACCACCTGCTGGGGAACCAAGGTAACAACATCAAAATGGGAATGGCAGAGGCTCATCCCTCTTGAAAAATAGAAAAAGCTAGATCTCAGTAATAGACTGGGCAGGGGACCCATATCTGAACTGTTCTTCACAGCAGGCCAGGGGCAACTGACTCTAACTGTGAACAATTCTACCAGCCTGCAAAGACAGCTAGAAATCAGAGCTGAAAGGACATTGGACTTAAAGGAAAAGTCTCAGAGTGTGCTTGGTTGGTTCTATTAGTCTATTGACTTTAATCTATCCCTTCCCCCACCCTCTTTTTCTTTTTCTTTTTTTCCTTTTTTCTTATTTCTCTGTAAACCCCATCTTTGTATAAAGGAATAGCACACCAATAAGGTGGTTGGTCAGTGTATACGTTAGCATCATTGTATGTTTTAGCTTTTTATATGGTTGTTGGTTAGTTTTCAGTCGTGGTTATTGTTTTTCTTTATATTTGTTTCAGTCTTTGTGTCTCTTTTCACTTATCAGTCGGTACACTCAACTGTTTTCCCTCTCACTCCTCTCTCTCTCTACCCGTCTCCCCCCATTGCCTGCTCCATTGTCTTCCCTCTGTTAACCTCATATTGCTTTCAGGGAGTAAACCTACAACCCCACTGCATGGACAGCCCCCAAAGGCAGTGAGAAGTGGGTTTCAAACTATCCATACAGCTGTTGGCGAATACCGGGATCTGCAGAGAGATTTTGAATCACAGCTCCCCCTTTAATTAAATCTCAAAACTACAAAAAGAACTGCCCTCAACCCACAGTCCAACTCCAGAACTGAACAAAGCAAGAGGAAATACATTAGGAAGAATAGGAGATTGAACAAACAGAAGTAAAAGAAACCCCTCCACCCCTGAATAACAGAATTAAAGAAGATGAGGAAGTGGAGGGAAGGGAAAAGTAGGGAGCACAAATGAAGAAAGACCAAAAGAAGAATACAGGGCTCACACAGACCCCTGGGAGGTCAGACACTGAGAAAATAGACTTCGGAACACAAACAATGCAGAGCCCCCAGAATGACTGGTCACAAGCAACAAACCCAGACATCAAGGCATTAATAGAGAAAATTTTAAAAAAATTGAGGAGAGACAAGAGGAAAATAGGAAGGAGCTGATGACAGAAATAACAGCAGTAAAGAATACTGTGATGGAAATAAATAAAAACTAATTAGCATGAAAGCAGAATTAGCCAAGCAGAAGAAAGAATCTCAGAATTTGAAGACTAAAATACAGAACTAACCCAAGCTGTCAAAAACATAGAAAAGAAGCTTAAAAAGTCAGAACAAAACCTTCAGGAGATGAATGATTACTTCAAGAGACCCAGTCTAAGAGTAATTGACCTTCCTGAGGCAGAAAGAGAGTCAGAGGTCACACTGGAACAAACATTTCATGAAATCATTCGAGAAAACTTTCCTCATCTCATCAGTGATGCAAAAATTCAAGCACAAGAGATTCAGAGAACCCCTGCAAGACAACAAATGAGAAGACCAACTCCTAGACACATAATAATTTGCCTAAACAAAGTAGCTATAAAAGAAAAAATCCTAAAGGCAGCAAGAGAAAAAGGCCAGACTACCTACCAGGGAAGACCAATTCGAATAGCAGCAGATTTATCCACAGAAATCCTTCAGGCTAGGAGAACCTGGAGCCCTATCTTCAAAGTTATAAAAGATAAACAATTTCAACCAAGAATAACCTATCCAGCCAAACTAAGCTCATTAGTGAGGGAGAATTGAAATCTTTTCCAGATATCCAATCCCTAAGAAACTACGCTGCCACCAGACCACCTCTACAAGAAACACTTAAGAAAGTACTGAACACAGAAGAAAAGGAAAAAAGAACAACAACATTCTTCACAAGAGTACAGGCAAAAGATTAAAAACACACATGAACCAACTCCAAAACCAAAAGAAAGACAACAAACAAACAGGAACAACATTTCTGTAAGAACCTTATGACAGGGATCAACTCTTGCATTTCAATTATTAGCCTAAATGTGAATGGACTAAATATACCACTGAAAAGACACAAAATGGATAAAATATCACCAGGCAACAATCTATTGCCTTCAAGAGACTCACCTCACTAGAAAGGACACTCACAGACTCAAAGTAAGAGGATGGGAAACAAACTTTCAGGCGAATGGAACACAAAAGAAAGGAAGAGTAGCAATCTTAATTTCAGACAAAACACCCTTCAAGCTTTTAAAAATTTTAAAAAAGATACAGAAGGCCACTACATGACAATAAAAGGTTCAATCCATCAACAAGAAATATCCATCTTAAACATATATGCACCCAACATAGGAGCATCAACTTTCATAAAGCAGCTTCTAGGTAAACTAAAAACAGATATCGACTCCAACACCATCATAGCTGGGGACTTCAACACCCCACTCACAACCCTAGATAGATCATCAAGACAAAATATCAGCAACAAGATCCAAAACCTCAATGTGACTCTTGACCAAATGGACTTAATTGATACCTACAGAACACTCCATCCAAAGACCACAGAATATACATTCTACTCATCACCACATGGGACGTACTCTAAGATTGACCACATACTTGGCCATAAATTAAGTATAAGCAAATTTAGAAGAACCGAAATTTTACCATGTACCTTCTCGGACCACAGTGGAATAAAAATAAACATCAACACCAACAAGGTCCCCCTAAAACCCACAAAGACATGGACATTAAACAGCATGATGCTAAACAACTCCTGGGTCAATGATGAAATCAAAACAGAGATTAAAAGTTACCTGGAAACAAATGAAAATGAAGAAACATCTTACCAAAATCTCTGGGACGCCATGAAAGCTGTAGTAAGACGGGAATTTATATCCCTACAAACCACATGAAGAAAATGGAAGGATCACAAATTAATAGCCTAACAAGCCCACCTAAGGAAACTGGAAAAGCAAGACCACCAAAACCCTAATTGCAGCAGAAGAAACCAGATCACCAAAATAAAAGCCCAAATCCAGCACACAGAAGACAAAAAGATAATACAAAAAATCAATGAAACAAAAAGATGGTTCTTTGAAAGGATAAACAAGATCGATGGTCCCCTAGCTAGAATAACCAAGAAAAAGAGAAAAAAATCCCAAATAAACACAATCAGAAACACAAAAGATGAAGTCACATCTGACGCTGAAGAAATACAAAAGAGTATTAGAGACTACTATGTACATTTGTATGGAAACAAACTTGAAAACCAAACCTTAAGGAAATGGAGAACTTTCTGACATCACACAACCTGCCTAGGTTGAAACAAGAAGAAATTGAGACCATAAATAGACCAATAACAATCAAGGAAATTGACTACATAATAAGAAAACTACCTACAAAAAAAGCCCTGGTCCAGGTGGCTTTCCAGCATTCTACAAGACATTTAAGGAGGAGCTGATACCAATCCTACTGAAGGCATTCCAGACAATTGAAAAAGATGGAACTCTCCCCAAATCATTTTATGAAGCTAACATCACATTGATATCCAAGCCAGGTAAAGATCCAACAAAGAAAGAAAACTACAGGCCAATATCTTTGATGAACATAGATGCTCAAATTCTCAACAAGATCCTAGCAAACTGGATTCAACAATACATCTCAAAAATCATCCATCATGACCAAGTAGGCTTCATACCTGGGATGCAAGGCTGGTTCAACATTTGTAAAACCATAAATGTAATTAAATACGTTAACAGATGTCAAAACAGAAACCACATAATTATATCATTAGATGCAGAAAAAGCTTTTGATAAAATCCAGCACCCCTTCTTGATAAAAACCCTTGAACATCTAGGCATACGGGGAACATACCTCAAAATAGTAAAAGCCATCTATGAGAAACCCAGAGCCAGCATACTCCTAAATGGACAAAAATTGGGACCATTTCCCCTGAAAACTGGAACAAGACAAGGATGCTCACTCTCACCCCTCCTGTTCAATATAGTATTGGAAGTCCTGGCTAGAGCAATCAGAGAAGAGAAGGCAATCAGGGGTATCCAAATAGGCAAAGAGGAAGCCAAGTTATCTCTCTTTGCAGATGACATGATCATGTACCTTGAAAACCCAAGAGAATCTGTCAAAAACCTCCTTACACTGATAAAGAACTTTGGCAAAGTCTCGGGATATAAAATAAATGTACAAAAGACAATCGCATTTCTTTACACCAATAATAAACAAACAGAAACCCAAATAAAAAGCACAATTCCATTCACAATAGCCACAAAAAAAAATGAAATACCTTGGCATCTTCTTAACCAGAGATGTGAAAGACCTTTACAATAAAAACTACAAAACACTGCTCAAAGAAATCAAAGATGACACAAACAAGTGAAAAATTATCCCATGCTCATGGATTGGAAGAATCAACATTGTGAAGATGTCCATCCTACCTAAGGCAATCTACAAATTTAATGCAATACCCATCAAATTACCAGCAACATTCTTCTCAGACCTAGAAAAAACAACAGGAATTCATATGGAAACACAAACAACCAAGAAAAGCCAGAACAATCCTCAGCAAAAAAACAAAGCAGGCAGTATCACATTACCAGACTTCAAACTTTACTATAAAGCTACAATCATCAAAACAGCTTGGTATTGGTTCAAAAACAGGCATATAGATCAATGGAATAGAATTGAGATTCCAGAAGCTATACCTCAATTTCTCAATCAACTCATCTTCGACAAAGCCTCCACCACCTACCACTGGGAGAGGAGAACCTATTCAGTAAATGGTGCTGGGAAAACTGGTTGACCACATGCAGAAGACTCAAACAAGATCCCTATCTGTCCCCCTACACAAAAATTAACTCTAAATGGATCAGAGACCTAAATGTAAAACCTCAAACCATAAGAACCTTAGAAAATGCAGGACATACCCTTATGGAAATTAGAACTGGCATCCAATTCCTGAACAAAACTCAAAACCCACAGGCCAAAGAGATAAGATAGACAAGAGATAAGATAAACTGACAAGCTTCTGCAAAGCCAAAGAAATCATCAAGAGAGCAGGAAGACAGCCCACAGACTGGGAAAAAGTATTTGCCAACTCCAGGTCCGACAAAGGCTTAACATCTTGGATCTACAAGGAACTCAAATGTGCTGAGAGGAAAAAAACAAACAACCCCATTATACAGTGGGCAAAAGATATGAACAGACACTTCTCAAAGGAAGACATCCGAGCAACCAACAGACACATGAAGAAATGTTCAACCTCACTAATCATCAGGGAGATGCAAATCAAAGCCACACTGAGATACCACCTAACTCCAGTCAGAATGGCAATTATCAATAACTCAAAAATAACAGTTGCTAGAGAGGGTGTGGCGAAAAGGGAACACTTCTACACTGTTGGTGGGAGTGCAAACTAGTGCAACCTCTGTGGAAAACAGTATGGCGATTCCTAAAAGCTCTAAATATTGACCTCCCATATGACCCCGCAATCTCCCTACTGGGAATATACCCTGAAGAACTCAAATCACTCTTTCAAAAAGATACCTGCACACGAATGTTTATTGCAGCATTGTTCACAATAGCAAGAACCTGGAACCAACCATGCTGTCCATCAAAAGAGGACTGGATTAAAAAAATGTGGTACATATACATGATGGAATGCTATGCAGCCATAAAAAAGAACAAAATCATTAATTTCGCAGCAACCTGGATGGAGCTAGAATCTATAATACTGAGTGATCTCTCACAGAAACAAAGATCTGAGTATCACATGTTCTCACTCATGTAGTGGACCTTGATCATCTACCATAATACCTTAATTAAAAAAAAAAAAAAAGGACTGACAGTGGTGGGAAACTATGCAGGGGGTAGGGAGGGGAAGGGAGGTGGGACTAACAGTAGTCAATATATGTCTGGGGATGGGGAGACACCCCTTATTAATAAGGGTGCCTGAACGATGCACATTTGTATACCTAACCCTTAACTGTACCCCACAATTTTATAATAAAAAATATGTTTAATATAAAAAAAGGATAAACATATGGACTTTGCAGCAACTTGGATGGATTTAGAGTCAATCATACTCAGTGATCTATCACAGAAACAAAGAACAGAGTACTATATATTTTCACTCATAAATGGACCTTGAACAATTATCATAATACTATAAGAAAGGGATTGGCAGTAGTGGGAAACTGTCAGGGGAGAGAGGCGGGATTGGCAGTTGAGGGAAACTGCTAGGGGAGGGAGGGACACACCTCATCAACAAGGGTATCTGCATAATCAATGTTTGTATACCTAAACCTGAATTGTACCCCACATCTTTATAATAAAAAAAAAAAGAAAAAAGAAAACCGCTAGAGAGTCCTGGAAGCAAAGACAAAGCAAAGACGGATCAAGATGCGAAGGCCTAAAACAGACCCTGTCAGTGTGACAACCACCAGGTCACTGTGAATGTGGCCAGGGATATTTTGCAGGAATAGATGAGGGGAAAATGGCAGAGGAGGTAATGGCTGACAGTAAACCAATGGCTCCCAGAATTTGAGGAGTCTTAAGACCAGTGAATTTTTTAAAAATCAAAACAAAACAAAATTAAAATTAAGAACTGAAATAGGCCAGGCTCAGTGGCTCAGTCTGTAATCCTGTGCCTTGGGAGGCCGAAGTGAGTGAATTGCCTGAGCCCGCAGGTTCGAGACCCGCCTGGGCAACTTGGCGAGACCTCATCTCTACAATAAATCAAAAAATAGCCGGGTGTGGTAGTGCACGCCTGAGTTCTGGCTACTTGGAAGGCTGAGGCGGAAGGATTGCCGGAGCCCAGCAGGTCAAGACTGTAGTGGCCAGAAGCGGCCACTGCATTCCAGTCCAGGCGACGGAGTGAGACTCCAATTAAAAAAAAAAAACTGAAATAAGGTTGCTGACATTTTAATTTTGTCAAGTAAGAACAACTTTTAAAAGTTATTATGCATTACCACCATTTCATAAGCAAGAAATGTTTTTAACTCTCTCCTAGTTTTGATAAATGTACCATGGTTATACAAGATGTCAATGTGGGGGAAGCTGGTAAAGGGTATATGCAAACTTTCTATATTATCTCTACAGTACTTTTATAAATGTAAAATTATTTATAAATAAAAAGTTTTTAAAAATAACAAGATTAGGCGGGTGTGGTGGCATACACCTGTAGTTACAGCTACTTGGAAGGCTGAGGCAGAAGGCTCTCCTGAGCCCAGGAGGTTGAGGCTGAAGGGCCATGAGTGTGCCACTGTACTCTAGTCTGGGTGACAGAATGAGACTCCGACTCAAAAATAAATAAATAAATAAAACAAGAAACAAGAGATAAATGAAATCCTCAAGAGTAGACCCTGGAGCTGAGCAGCAAGTAGCAGTGACCTTGAATAGGAAAGGAGTACCCCCTACCTGAGATGAAAGAGTTGGACTGAACACAAATAATTTGGTAACAAACTTGTCCCCAGAAATTTGAAATAGAAACCTTTTTTAAATTAGTAAAATAGTTAAATTTATTTATTTACTTGTTTGTGTGTTTGTTTATAGAGACAGGGTCTCGCTCTGTTGCCCAGATTGGAGTGCACATGTGGTGTAATCACAGCTCACAGCAGCCCTGACCTCATGGGCTCAAGCGATCCTCCCATCTCAGACTCCCAAGTAGCTAGGACTACAGGTGCACTCCACCACATCCAGCTGATTAATTGCTGTTGTTTGTTGTTGTTATTGCATTGGAGTCTCACTCTTTCATTCAGGCATGCAGTGGCATGATCACAGCTACCACAGCCTCCAACTGCTGGGCTCAGGCGATCTTTCCGCCTCAGCTTTCCAAGTAGCTGGATCTACAGGTGCACACCACGATGTCCAGCTGATTTTTTGATTTACTGTAGAGATGAGGTCTTACCAAGTTTCCCAGGTTGGTCTCAAACTCTGAGCTCAGGCCATCCTTTCACCTCTACCTCCCAAAGTACTGTGATTATAGGTATGAGCCACCACACCCTGTTACTTTTTAGTATTATTATTTGTAGAGGTGAGGCCTTTCAATGTGGCCCAGGCCAGTCTCAAACTCCTGGGCTCATGCAGTGCTCCGACCTTGGCCTCCCAAAGTGCTGGGATTACAAGCACAAGGCACCACACCAGCTGAGAAAATAATTTATAAATGAGGAAACACAACAAGCAAATGAAACACAGGTGAAACTTAGATTGATAACGGAAATAAGTGGTTAATGCTACACAGAAAGAAAATAGTAGCAGCCCAAGCCATGTTCCATCTCCTAGTAATTCTGCTCTGCAGGATGCTGAGGGCTGAAGTCAGCAACATTGAAGAGCCTTCCTTTAGAGCACCAAGTAAATTATGGAGGATATTTTCAGGACTACATTGAAATAATAACAGGGCACTGAGAGCCAGAGTAATAGAGAGTGAAAGTGAGTAAAACTTGGAGAGAAGACAGTTGCTTGGTGTAAGGAAGAAATACCACAAGACACTGCAGTCACTGCAGTTTCCTATCAAATCCTCCCATTTACTTTTAGCAGCACACCCAGGCCCTGGCAGACACTTTTAATAGATCCTCACTGGTATATTTTATTTATGTAAGACTCTCTTTTCCTTTAAAGTATGAATAATCAGCTGGGCTCGGTGGCTCAGCCTGTAATCCCGCGCCTTTGGGAGGCTGAGGTGAGGGGATTGCCTGAGCCCGCGGATTCGAGACCCGCCTGGGCAGCGAGACCTCATCTCTACAATAAATCAAAAAATCAGCCGGGCATCGTAGCGCATGCCTGTAATTCCGGCTACTCGGAAGGCTGAGGTGGAAGGATCGCCGGAGCCCAGCAGGCGAGGCTGCGGTGGCCGGGAGCAGCCACTACACTCCAGTCTGGGCAACTGAGTGAGACTCCAACTCAAAAAAATAAAATAAAATAAAATGAAATAAAATAAAGTATGAATAATCGGCTTTGTAGAAGCAAGTACAAAATCTCAGTTTTAATATGCTTTTTTTTTTTTTTGAGTTGGAGTCACTCTGTCGCCCAGACTGGAGTGCAGTGGCCGCTCCCGGCCACCGCAGCCTCCCCCTGCTGGACTCCGGCAATCCTTCCGCCTCAGCCTTCCAAGTAGCTGGAACTACAGGCGCACGCTACCACGCCCGGCTTATTTTTTGATTTATTGTAGAGATGAGGTCTCGCCAAATTGCCCAGGCAGGTCTCGAATCCGCGGGCTCAGGCAATCCACTCAACTCAGACTCCCAAAGGCACGGGATTACAGGCTGAGCCACCGAGCCGGCTGTTAATATGCTTTTTAAAAAGTATGTAATAGCTGGGCACAGTGGCTCATGCCTATAATCCCGGCACTTTGGGAAGCGGAAGCAAGACGATTGCTTGAGCCCAAGGGTTCAAGACCAGCCTGGGCAACTTGACAAGACTTCGTCTCTACAATAAATAAAAAAATTAGCTGAGCATGAAGGCACATGCCTGTGGTTTCAGCTACTTGGAAGGTTGAGGCAGAAGGATTGCCTGAGCCCAGCAGGTCAAGGCTGTGGTGGCTATGAGCATGTCACTGCATTCCAGTCTGGGTGATGGTGAGACTCTGACTCCAAAAACAAAAATAAATGAATAAAAATAAAAAGTATGTAATAGTACTTGTTTCTTGCTTTCCACTTTTTTTTTGAGTTGGAGTCTCACTCTTTCACTCAGACTGGAGTGCAGTAACCACTCCCGGCCACTGCAGCCTCGACCTGCTGGGCTCCGGCGATCCTTCGGCCTCAGCCTTCCAAGTAGCTGGAACTACAGGTGCGTGCTACCATGCCTGGCTAATTTTTTTGATTTATTGTAGAGAGATGAGGTCTCGCCAAGTTGCCCAGGCGGGTCTCAAACTCGTGGGCTCAGGCAATCCACCCACCCTGACCTCCCAAAGCGCAGGGATTACAGGCTGAGCCACTGAGCCCGGCCATACTTTTTTTTTGTAGATGGAGTCTCACTCTGTCACCTAGGCTGGAGTGTAGTGGCACACTCACAGTCACCACAGCCTCGACCTGCTGGGCTCAGGCAATCCTTCTCCCTCAACCTTCCAAGTAGCTGAAACTACAGGCATGTGCCACCAATGCCCAGTTAATTTTTTTATTTATTGTAGAGATGAAGTCTCGCTAAGTTTCCCAGGCTGGTCTTGGACCTTTGGTCTCAGGCAATCCTCTAACCTCGGCCTCCCTAAGTGCTGGGATTATAGGAGTGAGCCACCATGCCCAGCTTGCTTTCAACTTCTAAAGGGAAAAATTAAGTGGAAAAATATGTATACACACATATGTCTATACTCAAAGGGATATATTAAGTATTATAATACAGACTACAGGACTTTTTATTAATGTTTAAAATCAATAAATTTGATTGCATTATTGTGAGGAAACAAGTTGGTTTTTTAGATGAGATTATGATTTGAGTCATCTTGGAAAATGCTATGTGTTCTTTTAGAAAGAAATATTGCCCTAGTGCGTTACAGTCAAATATCCACCTAGTCAGCAGTTTTCAGTTGCAAGCAACAGATCTGAACTCTGATTAGCTTAAGACAAAAAGGGATTTAATAGAAAACTATTATGTGCAATTCTGGGATGAGGTTAGGGGGTCCAGAATTTAAGGAACAGGAGAAGTGGCAGGAACCAAGACACTTTCCAGAATCCAGGGAGTGGAACTAAAAAAAGTCTCACTGAGGTCTTATACTGGCCTAAATCAACACTGAGTGTGTTTTCTGTCCTTGTGTAATTCTGCTGAGGATTCAACACAATGAGGGAGTTCATCTGGTCAGCTTGGGGCAAAGGGACCAAAACCACACATATTGGGGAGATGGGCAAAGGTTATTAGTACTGAAAGAAATGGAAATGGATATAGAGTAGTTACTACTTGCCTTATTCTCTTATGCCACCATGCACTGCTTGAGCTGTTCCTTTACTTGGAATGATCCTTAACTCAGATACCTGTCAAACTCCTATTTTCCCCTCAAAACCAAAACAAAGTAACCAACTTCTGTGAAACCAGACAGAGGAAATCACTCTACATCATCTTTGTACCTGGCACACACATCCCTTGTTGAATTGCTCACACTATATTGTAATTGTTTCTATCTGTATGGATCTCTACTATTAGACTATAAGTTCCTTGAGGGCACAAGTAATGTTTTTTCCTCTCTACTGCTGAGTGGCTTTGAGAAAGCACATGGAAAACTCTATATAGAGACAATACAGACACAAAATAATTGACTGTTACCTTTGCAAATCTGTGTGATGTTTGAGAAAGCCTGGCAACATCTTCAAGATCCAGGTAAGAAATGATACGCAGGAGCAAATCATCTGAGAGCCGTTCCAGGAAGTCAAATTTACCATAGCACAAATTGAAGACATAGTCTAATATTCTTGAACCAAATATTAAGGCAATTTGAACTGTAATTCAAACAAACCAACAGGGTTATCATGTGCAGTCATTTAAGACTATAATAAAGCCAGGCACAGTGGCTCACGCCTATAATCCCAGCACCTTGGGGGGCCGAGGCAAGAAGATTGTCTGAGTTCAGGGGTTCAAGACCAGCCTGAGCAACATGGCAAGACCTCCTCTCTACAATAAATAAAAAAAACCAGCTAGGCATGGTGGCACACGCCTGTGGTTCCAGTTACTTGGAAGGCTGAGGTGGAAGGATCACCTAAGCCCAGCAGGTCAAGGCTGCAGTGGCCATTAGTGTGCCACTGCACTGCACTCCAGCCTGGGCGACAGAGTGAGACTACAACTCAAAAAAAAAAAAAACTGTAATAATAATCACTGAGACACAAGATTTAGGGGCATTTTCCTATTGGGAGTGGGGTAGATTATGCTGAGTCATTCCTTTCACCGAGCTGCCTCTAAAATGAATGGCCTGCATTTTCAGGCATTTTTTTCCAACTCTTTCCCTACCCTGAGATCAGAATCTTTTTTTTTTTTTTTTGAGTTGGAGTCTCACTCTATCACCTAGACTGGAGTGCAGTGGCCATTCCTGGGCACCGCAGCCTCGACCTGCTGGGCTCCGGCGATCCTTCCGCCTAAGCTTTCCAAGTAGCTGGAACTACAGGTGCACGCTACCACACCCGGCTAATTTTTTATTTATTGTAGAGAAGAGGTCTCGCCAAGTTGCCCAGGCGGGTCTCGAACCCGCGGGCTCAAGCAATCCACTCACCTCAGCCTTCCAAAGTGCTGGGATTATAGGCTGAGCCACCGAGTCCGGCATAGATCAGAATCTTTTAAGGACTGACACCATTTAACACAGTGATTTCTGCATCGTGTTGATTTCATCAGCATTAAACTCCAGTCTATCTCACTGATTTAACCAGTCTCAGCATAATCACTATCTACCCATACTCTCTGACCGGGCAGTCAACATGGAGGAAAAAGATGCCAGTTCATGTGTTTTTTTCTGCCAGCTCCTTGCACTCTCCATTGGTCTAAAACACATTTTAGTTGATTTTTTTCTCTTATTCTTATATGTGGTTTCTATACCAAATTTTCCTCCTTCTTCTTACCTGCTTTCATTCCTATCTTCATACAATAAAAAAAAGAAATGGAAAGAGGCAAAGAGAAAAACACATGCATATTTCATTAAAATTATCTTTAATTTTTAAAAAAATTTTTGAGTTAGAGTCTCGCTCTGTTGCCAGATTGGAGTGCAGTGGCACGCTCATGGCCACTGCAACCTTGACCTGCTGGGCTCAGGACATCCTTCTGCCTCAGCCTTCCAAGTAACTGAAACTACAGGCATGTACCATCACGCCCAGCTAATTTTTTGATTTACTGTAGAGACGAGGTCTCACCAAGTTGCCCAGGCTGGTCTTGAATCCCTGGGCTCAGGCAATCCTCTTGCCTCGGCCTCCCAAAGTGCTGGGATTATAAACTTGAGTCACTGCGTCTGGCAAAAATTATCTTTAAAACAGGGTATCTCACTATTTTGCTCAGGTTGGACACTTCATAAAAATTATTTTAACTTTTGCCTAATTTTTCTATATCTTTTCACTTATCTCCAAATTAGAAGACAGTTCATGAAGAATGAATCCATGAGTTGTGTGCAGTGGCTCACACCTATAATCCCAGCACTTTAGGAGAAGCAGGAGGATAGCCTAAGGCCAGGAGTCGAGGCCAGCCTGTGCAACATAGTAAGACCACACAGCAAGAATCAATTAATACAATGGACTACCTAACAATGTTTGATTTTGGAAAAAATGATCTACCACCCTCTCCCAGCTCTATGAGTAAACAAGAAATGGAAACTTGCTCAAATTTAAACAGTGGTTAAATCTGTTTCACACTTTTATTTTCTTCCTTTTGCTTATCTGTATTTTCTGATCTTTCTATTATTTTCTTCATTAATCTTTCCACAATAAACCCATACTACAAGTGTAATTATTTTTTTAAATTTTTAAAGGAAAGACTACCTCCTTTAGGAGGGAGTAAAACAGGGTGATGGTGGGGTACGCATGTGGATTCCAGTGGTCCCAAAGCTGGGGGTTTTTCAGTTTCTCATTTTTTCCCTTCTGACTCTGAAAGCACCACTATGTAGCCTTTCTAGAAACTGCTATTAGAAGAGAATGAACATACTCTCTTAGATTAAATGTCCAAGATTTGGGAACCACGTTCTCTCCCCAACCGGAAACATTCCTTCTTGAGTAAGTAGGATGGGTTGTCAAGAGCACTGGCATCCTGGAGAAGCCGGTAGAACTGTGATTCTAGAAGTTGTGCTCTCTGATTTCAGAATGGATGTAAGTAAGTCATGGACTGTGTTTATGTAAAAGCCCAATTGTACTAGGTTGGAAGAACCAGCCATATAAAATTTCTCTCCAAAACTGGTTAGCCTAGCTTTCTAGAGGCATTAAAGGTTTTAAGTTGGTTCTGAATTCCAAGTGCTTCCCACTCAAAGCCCTTCTAAAGTGCAAAGGCTATCCTTGAGGGGGAAATAGCCCTTTCAAAAACTCAGCCTTAAAAAGTGGGTATTGGGCAGGTGCTCTGGCTCATGTCTGTAATTGCAGCACTTTGGGAGGCCAAGGCGGGAGAATTGCTTGAACACAGGAGTTCGAGATTAGTCTGGGCAACATGGCGAGACTTTATCTTTACAAAAAAAATCAAAAAGTTAGCAAGGTAAATGGCAGGTGCCTGGAGTCTCAGCTAATCAAGAGGCTGAGGCGGAATGATCACTTGAGTCCAGGAGGTTGAGGGTGTGAAGAGTCATTATCAGGCCACTGCATTCCAGGGCGGGTGTCAAATAGAGAAAAAAAAAAAGAGTAGGTATTGCCGAGAACCTCTGACTCACCAGCGCGAATAAGAACAAAAAGCAGTGCTTGCCAGTCGCCATTACCCTACTAGACTCTGGTGTGGCCATGAGCTCTTTGAGCTATGGCCGTCGCCATGTTTCCTGGCTTAGGCCCCCTTCCCTACAATGGGGAGGTGAATCTCCTCTTTTTCTCTCTCTTCCTCTAATTTACTTTCTAAATAAACTACATTTTCCAATCTTAGGACAAACAAACAAAAACAAAAACCAGTGCTTATTATTTTTATTATTTTTATTTTTTGAGTTGGAGTCTCACTCTGTCGCCCAGGCTAGGGTGCAGTGGCATGCTCACGGCCTCAACCTACTGGCCTCAGGTGATCCTTTTGCCTCAGCCTTCCAAGTAGCTGGAACTACAGGCATGTGCCACCACGCCCAGCTATTTTTTGATTCATTGTAGAGATGAGGTCTCACCAAGTTGCCCAGGCTGGTCTCGAACCCATGGGCTCAGGCAATCCTCCCACTTTGGCCTCCCAAAGTGCTGGGATTATAGGCGTGAACCACCATACCCAGCAAAGCAGTGCTTACTTATTGAAGAAAAAAAAAAACCCCTTTACATAATTGAAGATACATATTTCAACACTTTAAAATGACAAGAAAACATGTTCAAAGCAGCTCAGCTTCAGAAAGTCTCTATCAATAAAGTATTTAAAATATAAACACTGGCTGGGCTCGGTGACTCAGCCTGTAATCCCAGCACTTTGGGAGGCCAAGGCGAGAGGACTTGCCTGAGCCCAGGGGTTCATGACCAACCTGGGCAACTTGGCAAGACCTTGTCTCTACAATAATTTTAAAAAATCAGCCAGGTGTGGTGGTCCACACCTGGAGTCCCAGCTACTTAGAAGGCCTGAGCCCAGCAGGTAGGGGCTGCAGTAGCCATGGGTGTGACATTGCACTTTGTCCTGGGTGACAGAGACTCCAACTCAAAAAACAAACCAAAACAAACCTCTATTTTGAAAAATATAATCACCACTTCATGCCAGATTATGCAGCAGTCTACAAGATGGTTCCAATGACTCCTCCTAAATTCATCCCCCATGTATTCCCATGCCACACTGAATAAGGTTGACTTGTTAGCATAGGATATTGCAAACATGATATTCAAAGGTTAGATCATAAAAGACAGAGAGACTTCTGTTTTGCTCTTGGATCACTCTCTCTCGGAGAAGTCAACTGCCATGTCCTGAAGATATTTAGCAGCACTATGGAGAAGTCCATGAGAAAAGAAACCATAGCCCCCAGACAACAACCACCATTAATTTGTCAGTCTTGTATATAAGCCAGCCTGAAATGGGAACCTTCAGCCCCAATCAAGCCTTCAGATGAAACTCCATGCAACCCTGGGCAAGTCTCCAAGTCAGACTCACTCAGTTAAGCTGCTCCCAAATATCTGACCCACAAAAACTATTCAAGAAAATAAACATTAGGTCAGGCACAGTGGCTCAAGCCTGTAATCCCAGTAATTTGGGAGGCCGAGGCAAGAGGATTGCCTGATTCCTGGGATTCGAGACTAGCCTGGGCAACTTGGCCAAACCTCATCTCTACAATAAGTCAAAAAATTAGCTGGGCATAGTAGCACGTGCCTGTAGTTCCAGTTACTAGGAAGACTAAGGCAGAAGGATTGCCTGAGGCCAGCAGGTTAAGGTTGCAGTGGCTGGGAGAGTACCACTGCACTCCAGCCTAGGCGACAGAGACTCTGAATAAAAAAACAAAACCATTCAGGTCGAGCGCAGTGGCACAAGCCTGTAATTCCAGCACTTTGGGAAGAAGAGGCAAAGGGATTCCCTGATTTCAGGGTTGAAGATCAGCCTAGGCAACATGGTGAGACCTCGTCTCTATAATAAATCAAAAAATTAGCTGGGCGTGGTGGCACATACCTGTAGTTCCAGCTACCTGGAAGGCTGAGACGGAAGGATTGCCTGAGCCCAACAAGTCGAGGCTGCAGAGGTCATGAGTGTGCTGCTGCACTCCAGTAAAAAAAAAAACCCCCCAAAACACAAACAAACAAACAAACAAACAAAACCATTCAGGCTGGATGCCATGGCTCAGGCCTGTGATCCTTACACTTTGGGAGGAGGAGGCAAGAGGATTGCCTGAGCCCAGGCGTTCGAGACCACCCTGGGCAGCTTGACAGGACCTCGTCTGTACAATAAATAAATTTTAAAAACCCATTCGAAATCTTTCATGAAGATTAAGGGTTTTATCATTCAGGAGTCAAGGGCAGAGAAACACAAAATAAAGAAGGTCTTATCTCAAAGAGATGTATAGGTGTGGTTTTGTCTAATGGAGTAAACCCCAATAAGAATAATAGCCAATCCATGAAGTTTTTAAGAGAAAAATATAGGTGGAAACACTGCCCTGCAGCTTGAACTGAAAGGGTCACTGGCAGTGCAAAAAAAAAAAAAAGAAGACTTTGGACTCCTAAACTTCTGCAAGCAGGAAGCAGGCTGAAAAATTACGCAGCTACAGTGGTAAGTAATCCTTTATGGGAAAGAAGATAACTCAAAGTTGTGAACTCAAGAGTCCAGTGGGTGAAGCCAAAGCTATGACGAATTAGTGTCCTATGCCTTGCTAAATTTCAGAACATTTATGGACCAATGATTCCTGTGGTGCTCCCAATTTTTCAACAATGTCTACAGCGGTTCTCTCATGCCCACCCTACCATATATGTTGGGTGGGGAGGGGTAGAAAAACTGGTCTCTGGTTTCAGATCTAGAGGAATCATCCTTGAGGAGCTGTTCTTAAGACCTCATACCAGAGGCACCACTAATGGACCTGATTTACATGATAAGATTTTGAACTACTAAAGATATACATCAGCCTGTGGCTCAGCCTGTAATCCCACGCTTTGGGAGGCTGAGGTGAGTGGATTACCTGAGCCCACAGGTTCAAGACCCGCCTGGGCAACTTGGTGAGACCTCATCTCTACAATAAATCAAAAAATTAGCCGGGCATGGTAGTGCGCGCCTGTAGTTCCAGCTACTTGGAAGGCTGAGGTGGAAGGATCACTGGAGCCCAGCAGGTCGAGGCTGCAGTGGCCCGGGGGCGGCCACTGCACTCCAGTCCGGGCATCAGAGTGAGACTCCAACTCACATCAAGAACAAAGAAATTTACACATTGGGAAGGAATAGGATTTAAGAAGCACAAGAAGACAGAAATCGTAGTAAACACAGGCAAATAGAAACAACTACTACTGTTTAGAGCACGTTTTAAATAACAAACTTTTGAGGTGTCAGAACAAGATAAATCAGAATATCAGTCAACAATTAGATGATAGATGCTTATAATATAAACATCCCAGTCAGTGTGATGGCTCTTACCTGTAATCCCAACACTTTGGGAGGCCAAGGCAAGAGCCTGAGCCCAGGAGTACAAGACCAGCTTGGGCAACTTGGCGAGACTGTATCTCTATAATAGATCAAAAAAATTAGCCGAACGTGGTGGTACACGCCTGTAGTTCCAGCTACTTGGAAGACTGAGGCAAAAGGATCTCATGAGCCCAACAGGTTGACCATGAGCGTGCTGCCACTGCACTCCAGACTGGGTGACAGAGTGAGACCTCAACTCAAATAATAATAATAATAATAATATAAACATCCTAAGGTTCTTGATGTTCAAGAAACAGAAATACTGACAGATGTTAGTTTTTTGTAAGTCAGGTTAAACTAAACTTGTTAAAATTTTAAGGAACACCATCAATAAAATAAAAGAGATAAATTTTTTAAAAGGATAAAGATTTTTGTTTTGAGCCGGGTTCGGTGGCTCAGCCTGTAATCCCGCGCCTTTGGGAGGCTGAGGTGAGTGGATTGCCTGAGCCTGAGGGTTCGAGACCCACCTGGGCAGCAAGACCTCATCTCTACAATAAAAAAAAAAAAAAAAAAAAAATCAGCCGGGTGTGGTAGTGCACGCCTGTAGTTCCAGCTACTCGGAAGGCTGAGGCGGCAGGATCCCCGGAGCCCAGCAGGTCAAGGCTGCGGTGGCCGGGAGCGGCCACTGCACTCCAGTCTGGGCAACAGAGTGAGACTCCAACTCAAAAAACAAAAAGTTTTTTGTTTTGAATGCAAGAATAACTTCCAAAATACTTTATCTGTAATCACTTGAAGATTGATCACAGCTGAACAAAACAAAAAATTCAATTCAAAGTGAGTTCACCAAATAAGTGTCTTTTTTTTTCTTGCACTATTAGAGTCTAGAGATAGGCAGTGAAAGGTTGGTGCCAGAACTCCATTATGCATGAATGTCCCAGGGTCCTTTTATCTTTCAGTTTCACATTCTTAGGATGTAGCTCTCCTCTTCAGGGTCACTCTAAAAAGGATCCTATTCCCTAGGCATTACAACCGTGTGCCAAGGGCTAAAGGGGTAGAGCAAGGAAAATGTGCATAGGAGTTGAGTATGCCCCCTATCTGAAGACACTTTCTAGGAAGCTTTAAGCAGTAACTTCAGTTAACATCTTACAGAGAAAACTGTATCACGTGGTCATGTCTGCAAGGTAGAGAAGGAAATGTAATTTTTGTCTTTAGGGGAAGAAAATGGAATAAAGAAAACCGAGTAGAAAGGAGGAAATGGAGACAAAATAAAAAGTAAAGAAACAGCGTAAGATGAAAGTACAACATGATAGAAATTACAAGCGTTCACAATAGTTGTAAATGAATTAATAATGCCAGTTAAAAGATTCTCAGATAAGCCAGGTGTGGTGGCTCATGTGTATAATCCCAGCACTTTGGAAGGCAAAGGTGAGAGGATTGCCTGAGACCAGCCCGAGCAATTTGGTGAGAACTCATCTCTACAATAAATTAAAAAATTAGCCAGGCGTGGTGGCACACACCCGTGGTTCCAGCTACTTGGAAGGCTGAGGTGGAAGGATCGCCTGAACACAGCAGGTCAAGCCTGCAGTGGCTATAAGCATGTCACTGCACTCCAGCCTGGGCAGCAGAGTGAGACTCTTGCTCAAAAAAATAAAAAAAAAAACCCCTCAAGATAAATAACACATTCACACACACATGCATATATTCGCGCACATGAATAATTCTGTTTATATGCTATTTACAAAAGACATGATCAATGATGATATGGGCCAGGCTTGGTGGCTCACACCTGTAATCCCAGCACTTTGGGAGACTGAAGAGGGAGGATTTCTTGAAGCCAGAGTTTGAGATTAGTGTAGGCAACATAGTGAGACCCTGTCTCAACAAAAAAAATTTTTTTTTCTTTTTTTTTTTTTGAGTTGGAGTCTCACTCTGTCACTCAGACTGGAGTGCAGTGGCTGCTCCCGGTCACCGCAGCCTCGACCTGCTGGGCTCTGGCGATCCTTCTGCCTCAGCCTTCCACGTAGCTGGAACTACAGGCGCGTGCTACCACGCCTGGCTAATTTTTTTAATTTTTATTGTAGAGATGAGGTTTCGCCAAGTTGCCCAGGCGGGTCTCAAACCTGCGGGCTCAGGCAATCCACTCATCTCAGCTTCCCAAGGCTTGGGATTACAGGCTGAGCCACCGAGCCCGGCTCAACAAAAAATATTAAAAATTAGTTGGATGTGGTCGTTTGCATTTGTAGTCCCAGCTATTCAGGAGGCTGAGGCAGGAGGATGGCTTGAGCCCAGGAGTTTGAGGCTACAGTGAGCTATGATTATACCTCTACACTCCGGCCTGAGCAACAGAACAAGACCTTGATTCTGCAAACATTGATGTAGTTATGATTTAAAAAGGATAAATCCTCCACTACAGTAGCACTTTAGGAGGTGGAGGCAAGAGGATTGCCTGAATTCAGGGGCTCCAGACCAGTCTGGGCAACCTTTAGACCTCGTTTCTACAGTAAATAAAAAAATTAACCAGGCATGATGGCATGTGCCTGTAGTCCCTGCTACATGGGAAGCTGAAATGGAAGGATCACCTGAGCCCAGCAGGTCAAGGCTGCAGTGGCCATGAGCGTGGCACTGCACTCCAGCCTGGACAACAGCAAGACTCTGACTCAAAAAAAAGTGTGTGTGTGTGTGTGTGTGTGTGTGTGTGTGTGTGGTGTGTGTAAAAAAAGGTTAATTTTTTTTTTTTGAGTCAGAGTCTCATGCTCATGGCCACCGCAGCTCAATCTGCTGGGATCAGGTGACCCTTCCACCTCGAACTTCCAAGTAGCTGGAACTACAGGCACATGCCACCACAGCTGGCTAATTTTTTGATTTATTATGAAAATGAGATCTTGCCAAGTTGCCCCGGCTGGTCTTGAACCCCTGGGCTCAGGCAATCCTCTCACCTCAGCCCCTCAAAGTTCTGGGATTACAGGCATGAGTCACTACACCTAGCATAACAATATATTTCTAAATAATCTATAGGTCAAAAAGGAATCAAAATGGAAATTATAAAATATTTTAGACTGAATGAGAATAAAAATACAATTAATCAAAACTTTAATGACTAGAGGCAGTGCCTCACACCTGTAATCCTAGCACTTTGGGAGGCTGAGGCTAGAGGATTACTTGAGGCTAGGAATTCGAGGATCAACCTAGGCACCATAGCAAGACCTTGTCTCTACAAAAAAATTTTAAAATGAGCTGGATGTGGTGGCATACACCTGTAGTCCCACCACTTGGAGGGGTGAGGAGGAAAGGGGCTGAGGTGGGAGGACTGTTTAAGCCCAGAAGGCTGAGATTGTAGTGAGCCATAATTGTGCCACCGTACTCCAGCCTGGGCAACAGAGTGATACCCCAACTCAAAACAAATGAACAAACAAAAAAGAAACAAACAACCAAAAAAAAAAAAACCACACATATCTAATGTGGTTAAAGCATTACTTAAAGAAAATGTAAAAAAATAAAAGTATCTAATGTAGTTAAAGCATACTTAAAGAAAATGTAGGAGAAAAAAAAGTCTCTAAACAATGATTTACACTTCTATCCCAAGAAGCTAAAAAAGGAATGAACCAGACCTTAGAAAAGTAGGAGGGAAGAAATAATAAGGATAAGAACAGAAATCAATTCTTTTAGACCCATAAAAATAAAGAAAATTCCTGGGCATGGTGACTCACACCTGTAATCTCAGCACTTTGGGAAGCAGAGGCAAGAGAATTGCCTGAGTCCAGGGGTGTGAGACCAGCCTGGACAACATGGTAAGACCTCATCTCTACGATAAATCAAAATATTAGCCTGTATAGTGGCACACGCCTGTAGTTCCAGCTACTTGGGAAGGCTGAGGTGGAAGGATCGCTGGAGCCCAGCAGGTCGTGGCTGCGGTGGCCGGGAGCGGCCACTGCACTCCAGTCTGGGCGACAGAGTGAGACTCCAACTCAAAAAATAAAAAATAAAATTAAAAAATAAATAAATAAAAAACAGCCAGACGTGGTGGCACATGCCTGTGGTTCCAGCTATTGGTACTTATTAAGAGTTCTTTCAAATAAGAGAATTATCAGCCGAGGTGAGAGGATTGTCTGAGCCCACGGGTTTGAGACCAGCCTGGGCAACTTGCCAAAACCTCATCTCTACAATAAAACAAAAAATTTGCT
>JAPVLO010002587.1:0-32591 GCA_027257055.1 Cephalopachus bancanus
CAGTCGTCTTCTCATTTTCAGTTATGCTCTGCAGAGTTCTTCTGTTTGACCTAGGAAGACTTTAATCGGTCACCTATGGGAAAGTGCAGCTCAGTGGTGCCACCCGGTGGGCCATGGAAACTCCACAGTAGAGTACGAATTCATGACTTGGTGAATTCACTGTGTGCATTCTGAAATCTTTCTCCTTTTCAAATTTTTGTGTTGTAGGAAACACAATTGCTCCGCCAATCGCATTGACGAAAAAGAGCTGTCTGCCTTCCTTGTGCTTGTTTTGAATGCGAATCTCCCTTGGAAAATGCTGTGTGAAAAGTGTGCTGCCCTGTCCTTTACTGGCATTGAGTACTCTAAGGCATTGGTGCATGGTTAGTTCCTGATTGTCACTTGTTCCCATTCATGTATATTACGCTCTCCATGGTGACTGCTTTGGCTGTGCGTCTCGTCAGCCTTTCACATTCAGGAAAGCTCAACTCCACTGGGCCACAATGCGTGATCTCAGACATTCACAGTTACTGGTGGGAAAGCGTTATGTGTGCCCCGGGAGAATTCTGTATTATTGTTTCTTTATACCTTTTCCTGTCCTGGGAAAACAATTGCACTGTGGATTGCTGTTGGGAATAGCCTCTTCTAGGCCTGTAGTGAATAGGTATCTTCCTTGGTGAAGTGTGTGCCAAATGTGTGCCGCAGTGTTATCTCATTGCTATGACTAGTATTCTTCATTGCTGCCTGCTGTAATACCTCATTCTCACTCTTTTCCCTTGATTTGTGTTCCTTCCCATAGAGGGCCTTTGCTTACGAGAGTGAAACGTCCGTGTTTCACGGATAGAACTCTGCGATACATAGTGCCCCAATGAGTGATATAAGTGCTCCCCAGTGACGAGCAGGAGAGCATTATTTGTTTATGGGGAGAATTCTAAATTGTGTTGCCCTATGGCATCGAAACCTAATAAGGACTACCAATGCTGTGCCGTTTTCATTTCTGAAGAAGCACGGAGAGCCTGTGTTAAACTGGTGGTGACGGGGGACTTCCTGGGGACAGGCTATCCAAGCGTGCGCTGCACTGCTATTCATTGGCAGTCTGTATTAAGCTGGCTTTGTGCACGCTCTCATCCCTGATTCTCAGAGCGTCCCTGTGTATACACTATAGGAGTCAGGGAGCGTTGGGTGACCAGAGTGCAACCTCACGTGCTGCCCTCACTGGAACCAGATCTCCACAGCCATTGGTCACCAAGCAGGCTTCATTCACCGGTGAATGCTGAAAAGTTTCCTCTGTTTACACGGGCATCAAATACCGAATACAATGGCTCTGCGGATTCATTTGACAACAAGGCCCGAGAGCCTCTGTTTCGTTTCCGGAAAATAAGAGTCTTCCATGGGAGACATCCTCAAAACTGCACGTCACTGAAGGCAACAACGATTATACTGGGTTATGGGATACCTGATTCTCCTGTTTCTCTTCAACGTACATCAATACACGTGCATATGCCTAGCAGAGTATCATTTTTCTGTATAAATGTACAACACGATGGTGCCCTGTGAAAGGGGATTCATGTTACTTTGGAAAGCATTTTTCACCATTGAATTCTAAATTTGATTTTACCTGTCCCTCTTCCACCAAAGCAGTTGTCTCCGTTATTGAGTAAGGCACAGGTCGCTCCCTCGTTGGTTTGTATCAGCTTGGAACGCCTTAGGTTACTGGTTGTTTCTGTTAGTTTTCTTCTTGTGGGTATAGTGAATAAATGATTCTCAAGGTAGCTTGATTGATATATCGATATGTCAATACTTCACCTTTGGAAAGATTTAAAGTCCCACATTGGTAATATGCTACAACACTTGTAGAAAAGGATTTGATTTGAATAGAGTTTTCCCGTTTCCTTCTATGGCAATCATTTCCTTTTTGCCTTGCTGAATAGCCTGGCTGTGTTAGCTTTTGAGGTCACTTTGGAACGGTTTGAACTTGTGTACTCTTTCAGGTTCAATGTATCTACTTGGCATTTTCAATCATGAGTTCAGTCCTTGCCTTTCATTTTTCAGCGATTTTTCTGTTTGCCAAAAATTATGCCGTTTGGGAAGTCATCAGTGGTGCAGTGCATGACAAAGGTTTACTTTGGAATGCAAGTGTTCTAATTGTCCTTAAATTTGGTTGTAGAACCTTTTTTTTCAATGCTTTTGAAAAATTCTGCATTTTTGCTGTTTTGAATCGAATCTTAAATTTGTAAAATTCTTGTCTTTATGTTGAACCCTAAGCTGTGCATGAGTTCTGTCCTTTTTCAGTATTAACTCTCCCATGGCTGTTAAGTCGTTGTCAGCTTTACTTGGGGCTCACCCATTGGCAATGTTTTACTTCCTACTGTAAACGCTGTGTGCCGGGAGCATTGTGTTAGTGTTCTTGTAATTTTTGTCCTGGAAACAATGCACTTGGGGGGCTTTGATAGCTTCTGCCTGGAAATAGCTCTTCCTTGGGTTGTGCAATTCTTTTGGGGAGTGTTCTCATTGAGATGTTTCTCATTGCCTGCTTAAAACCTCATTTCTTTTCCCCTTGTTTGATCCTTCCTTTCCCCTTTTTCATTAACTGCTTTTACAGATAACCTGCGACAAGCCCCATTGAAAAACCCCCAAGAGGGAATTGTTATGGGGGAAACTATTGTTTCCCTGGAAACAAACTTTGGCTACAAATGCCTTACTTCTAAAAAGCAGATCTTTGAAAGGTGAGAGTTGAATTCCTGGGAAAGGGGCCCCGGGCACGCTATTCTTGCAGTCGTTTTCAACTGGCTTTTGCAACTTTCCCTGTTTAGACGTCTTTTCCCAGGTTTGGCCTTTGGGGATAGTCTTCCTGCAGCCTTGGAAAATCTCACTGCACCGAGAACAGGCCCCATCATTGGTGAAGGGGTTTTCCTGTTAAAGTCCTATGGTACAGGCAATGCGTACATTGCAAGCGGGCATTTAAGGAAAATGTTTCTTAATAGTCTCAAAACATCCTAAGGGCAACTGTATGGCAAATTTTGTAATTTTTCTCCGTTTCCCTTTAAGCATCTCACACTAGATATGCTAGCAGCTGTATAAAAGGTTTTTGAATGTAACTGATGGTCCCCCTGAGTGAAATGACCGATTATTTCTTTGAGCATTATTGGTTCACCTATTAATTCTACAATGTTTTGATTTTACCTGTCCCCTTCATCAAAGCAGTTGCTCCTCGTGGCATGTATGAGTAAGCTGACAGATTCTCCCTTATTGTTTCCCTTGGAACGCCATGGCAAAGGCTACTGCTTGGTTTTTTTTGCTGGTATTTTCTTCTTGCTGGTGTACGGTTATAATGATTCTCAAGGTACAGCTTGATTTATATAGAGAGCATATGTAAAACTTCACATTTTGGAAAAGTGTAAATTGTGCCACACACTTAAAATGAGTGCACACACTCACTTGTAGAAAAGGTACTTTTTCGTTTTGAATACTATGAAGTTTTTCCCGTTGCCGTTTCCCTATGCTATGCAGTCATTCTCCCTTTGCCTTGCTGAATAAGCAGACGGCCTGTGTTAGGCTTGTTGTGAGGGTGCATCTTTTTTTGGGGGTCTTCAACTTGCTGCACCTTTAGGGATAAATGTTATTACTTGGTGCATGCTCCAATACATGAGTCTCACAGTCGTTTCTATTTCAGTTATGTTGCAGGGTTTTTCTGTTTGACCTGAAACTTTAATCGGTCCCATGGAAAGTGCCTTTGGGGCCACCGGTGGGCCTTGGAATCCCAGTAGAGGAAAAGACTTGGTGAATTCTGGGGCATTGAAACTTTCTCCTTTTCAAATTTTTGTTTAGGAAACACAATTGCTCCGCCAACGCTTCGAAAAAGAGCTGTCTGCCTTCCTTGTGCTTGTTTTGAATGCGAATCTCCCTTGGAAAATGCTGTGTGAAAAGTGGCCCCTGTCCTTCTGGTGAGTATCTAGGATTGGTGGTTAGTTCCTTTCCCTTTTTCCCATTATGTATATTACTCTCCATGGGGTTTTGCTGTGCGTCTCTCCCTTTCATTCAAACTCAACTCCACTGGGCCACAATGGTTCAACATTCCCGTTACTGGTGGGAAAGCGTTATGTGTGCCCCGGAGATCTGTATTATTGTTTCTTTATACTTTCCTGTCCTGGGAAAAATTGCCGGGATTGCTGTTGGGAATAGCCTCTTCTAGGCCTGTAGTGAATAGTATTCCTTGGTAAGTGTGTGCCAAATGTGGCCGCAGTTTCTCATTGCTATGACTAGTATTCTTCATTGCTGCCTGCTGTAATACCTCATTCTCCTCTTTTCCCTTATTTTTTTTCCCTGATTTCTTCAATAAAGCCTGTTTACGGATGAACTCGGTCAAGTGAATGGGATAAAGTGCCCCCCTGAGGAAGGCTTTTGTTTTTTTGGGGGGAATTTAAAATTTGTTTATGGGAAACCCAAAAGGTCCCTTGCCTTTTTACTAAAAGACAAGGCCCGTGTTCTTTGAGGGGGCCCGGGGGAAACTTAACTGGTGCCTGATTCTTGGCAGCTTTTTAAGCGGCGTGCACGCTTCATCCCCGATTTAAGCGCCCTGTGAACCTATGGGGTCGGGGGCGTTGGGTACCAAGGCAAACGTGTGCCCCATGGAACCAGTCTCCCCCATTTGGACCAAAACTTCACACCTGTCAAAAGCCTCTTTTTACGGTAAAAACCGAAAAATCTCTGGGGTTTAGCAACAACCCCAAGCCCCTGTTTTTTTGGGAAAAAAAACCCTGGGGCTTTTCCCAAAATAGTCCTAAAGGGGAACAAATTAACTGGGGTTCTTTGGGGAACCGATTCTCCCCGTTTCTTTGTACTATCTCCTGGTCTAGCCTACAACTGATGCAAATTTTTTTTAAAAGAAGTGAACAATGGGGCCCCCCATAAATGGCACACTGTTCCGGGAAAATTAGGTTCACCCTTTAATTCCAAATTTTGGTTTTTCCTTTTTCAACAAATTGTCCCCTTCAAAAAGCTTGGGGCCCCTCCCTGTTTTAGTTGGTACGGGCCCTGTGGTATTTGGTGGTTTAGTGAAATTTCTGGTTGGTTTTCTTGGGAAAAAAATTTTTCGGTGGGTTTTTAAATAAAGACCAAGGGAAACTTATTTTGAAGAGCTAAATCTCCACCTTTGGAATGAGTGAAACCCACTTGAGAAAAATATGCTTTCTTTAATTTAAAAAATTCTTCCCCTTTTTTTTTAAAACTGAAAATTTCCCCCCCTTTTTCCTTTGGAAAAAGCGATCCTTTTCCCTTTTTGTAAAGGGGCCCTTGGGGGGTTTAGGTGCCCTCTTTAGGGAATGTTTTAAATTGGGGCTGCTCCATCATATTTACATTTGTCTTTTCAATTGTCTGACGGTTTTCTTTTCCAGGAAGCTTTAAGGTCCTTTTTGGGGGAAACTTTTGTCACAGGGGGGTGGAACCCCCGTGGTGAAAGGGGCATTTGGGGAATTTACGGGTATTAAATTTTCTCTTTAAATTTTGGTTTTGGGAAACTTTCTCCCCAAAAATTTTGGGAAAAAATTTCCCCTCCTTTTTTAAAAGGGTCCCTTTTTGTTGTGAAAAAGGTCCCTTTTAAATGCTTGGTAAAAGGTTTTGCCCCCGTTTTTCCTGTTCTTTTTTCTTATTGGTTTTGTTCCCGTTTCTTGTCCGTTTTTACATTCAGAAGCACCCTGGGCCCGGCGCTTCTCAGGAATTCACAAATGGGGAAAGCGTTGTTGGCCCCAAAATTCTTTGGGGGAAAGCTTTTTTTCCCCGGGAAAAATTTTATCTTTTTAAAAGCCTTTCCTGGGCCCGGAAAAATTGGGATTTGGTTGGGTTTGGGCCCTTTGGCCCAGTGAAACATTTTTCCTTGTAATTTTCCAAAATTTGCCTGTTAAATTATTCTCCCTTTTCCCTTGTTTTTGTCTTCCCTTCCTTTTTCGGGGAACGTTCTTTACGGGCTTGACAAGGAATGGTGTTTAGGCCCGCGGGAAAAAATTTAAAATTTAAATTTTTTCCCATGCAGGAACAATTAAGGGGAAATTCTTGGGTTTTTTCCCCCGGAAGAAACAGGAAGGCCCCAAATGTGGTGCCGGTTTCTGGAAGGACGCTTTAAAAGTGGGCCCTGTTCCTTGGGGCAGGCTTAAGCGTGGCTTCTGCTATTCTTGCATCTGTTAAACGGCCCCTTTTTCATGTTAATCGGGATTTGAGCGTCCCTTTTGACCCTTGGAACCCGGACCCTTTGGGAAAAGCACCCCCGCTGGAACCAGGTTTCCCCTTGGAAAAGGGGTCGGGCGAAAAGGTTTGGTTCAGCCTTGGACCAATGTTTCCTTAAAAGGCCCCCTGGTTTTCCGAAATGATTTATGGGGGCATTCTCCTGATCCTGATGGGCCAACTAATTATACTTTTGGGCTTGGGAACCCGATTTGTTTCCTTAAAAATCCCCAAAAATGGTGCCACCCCAGGAATTTTTTTGATAAATGGCCCCAAAGTCCTTTTGATTCACTGTTCTTTTAAAGCATTTTGTTCACCTAGAATTCATTTTTTATGTTTTTCACTTGCCCCCCTTGGCATGTAGAGTTAAAGGCTGGTTTTCTCGTTGGTTTATCGCTTGGAGCATAAATTAGGTTGTTATTTCTGGTAGTTTTTTTTTAGTGAATAAATTTTAAGTAAATAATTAAAAAGGGCAACATATTAAAATTTTGTAAAATCCAAATTTGAGTCTACCAATCTTTAAAGCAGTCTTGTTTGTTTGAATAAATTTTTTCCTTTTTTGCTGGGGGTTTTCTTTGGTTTAAGGGACGGCCCTTTTTTTGTTTGGGGCATCTTTTATTTTGGGCTCCACTCTTTAGGTTTAATTTTTCAATTTTGTTCCCAATACTTTGGTTCCCCCCGTTTTTTTCAGTTCCTCTGGGTTTTTTGCCAAGAATTTGGACTGGGGGAAGGGTTTTTTTCCCCCGGCCTGAAATCCGTAGGAAAATTCAACTTGTGATTGGAAAAAAACTTCCTTTTCCTTTTCAAATTTTGTTTTTGTGGAAAAAGCCCAATTCCCCAAAAATTTTTCCTTTTTTTTTAACCCCCCCGGAAATGGTTTGAAAGTTGTCCTGTTTTACTGGTTTATCTTAACTTTTCATGGTTTCCTTTGATGTTCCCCTGTACATCTTTGGGGCCTTTGGCTTGGGTTTCCCTTTCACCAGAATTCTGGGCCCGGGATTCCATTTTCTGGAAATTTTGTGCCCGGGGGAAATTTTGTATTTGTTTATACCTTTTCTGCCTGGGAAATTCCCGGGTTTGTTGGGAAAAGTTTTGGCCTGTTATATTTCTTGTAATTTGCCCTTTGGGGTTTTATCTCTTCCTTGATTTTCTTCTTCCGCGTTCCCATAAAATCTTTCCATTTTTTCCCCCCAGGCTTTGCCAGAGAGTGAAATGTGTTTCACGAGAATTTGGGTTTTTGCCCATGGGTAAATCCCATGGGCAGGGGAATTATTTGTTTTTTTGGGGGTTTAAATTTTTCCCCATGGGAATGGTAATGTGGTGGTTTGAAAAGCGGGAGCCTGGTTAAACTGGTGTGAGGGGGTTTGGGGGGCTACCCTGCGTCCCTATTCTTGGCACTGTTTAACTGGTTGTGCACGTTCCCTCCCTGATTCTCAGAGCGTCCCTGGAACATATGGGGAGGTTGGTGCCAAGGGGCAACCCCGTGGCCCCACTGACCGATCTCCACAGCCATTGTCACCAAGCAGGCTTCATTCCGGTAAATTAAAAGTTTCCTCTGTTTAACGGGTCAAATACCGAATAAAGGTTCTTTGAAACAAGCCCAAGCCTCTTTTTTTGGAAAAAAATTTAAGGGCTTTCAAACCCATCCTGGGCAACAACGATTAACTGGTGTCTTTGGTGTATACCCGATTCTCCCTGTTTCCTTTCAAGAAATTCACACATATGCCTACAGAGTGTAAATGTTTCCTTTAAGAATGGAAACAATGGTGCCCCCTTTAAAAGGGTTACTGTTTTTCGGGAAAATTGGTTCCTATTGAATTTTTTGGTTTACCTGCCCCCTTTCCCAAAAGTTGCCCCCGTTGGCATAAGAAAGCAAGGCCCCTTTTTTGTGGGTGTTTCTTGGGAAACGCCATTAAGGTTACTGCGTTGGTTTTATTTGCTGGTTTTTCTTCTTGTGGGTATACGGTAATAAAGATTCTCAAGGTACACTTGATTTATCATAGCAGAGCGATATGAATACTTCACACTTTTGTAGAAAGCAGTATTGCCACATTGAGAAAATATGAGTCCACCCTCACTTGTAAAAGACTGTTTCGTTTTGAATACTATGATTCTTCCCGGGCCCTTTCCCTATGCTAAGCAGTCATTCCCCTTTTCCTTGCTGAAAGGGCCCTGGGGTAGGCTTGTTTGAGGGTGCATTTTCTTGGGAGACGGGTCTTCAATGTGGTCTCTGTATCAATTTTACTACTTGGTGCATGCTATCATGATCTCACAGTCGTTTTCTCATTTTAGTTAGTGCTCTCAGTGTTCTTGGGATAGGAACTTAACGTAAGGAAATGCACTGTGGTTTACCGGGGGTATGGAATCCACGTAGAGTAAGAATGCATGTTGGTGAATTCACTGGGTGCTATAAATCTTTCTCTTTAAATTTTTTTGTAGGAAACCCAAATTTTCCCCTTGAACAAAAGCTGTCTGCCTTCTGTTTTATGGAAGAACTCTTGGAAAATGCTTGTAAAGTGTGTGCCCTCCTTTTTGGCATTGAGTACTCTAAGGCATGGTGCTGGTTTTCCTGTTGTCACTTTTCCCATTATGTATACTCGACTCCATGGGCCTTTGTGTTGTCCGTCAGCCTTCACATTAAAAGCTACTCCACGGCCACAATTGTTAGACTTCACAGTACTGGTGGGAAAGGTTTTGTGCCCGGGAAATTCTTTGTATACTTTTTTATCCTTCCTGAAGCAATTCCTTGTGGATTGTTGCGATTTGGAATAGCCTTCCTGCCTGATGAATAGGATCTTCCTTGTGGTGCTGAAAGTGTGCCGCTGTTATCTCTTGCTATGAATTCTTCAGGCCTGTAATACCATTTACTCTCTTTCCCCTTGAGATCTCTCCTAGGGGCCTTGTTAGAAGTGAAACGTGACGTTTAGGATAGAACTATCGAAAAGGGGGAAAAAATATTCTCCCCATGCACGAGCAGGAGAGCATTATTTATGGGGTAATTTTTTTTCCCTAGGCAACGAAACCAGTAAGGACAAATGCTGTGCCTTTGATTGCTAAAAGCGGCTGCTTCTAATTGCGGTGGGTTCCTGGGGACAGGCTATCCAGCTGCCTGCACTGCTATTCATTCTCTGTATTAAGTGGTTTGTGCATGTCTCTCACACTGACTCCCGTGTCCCTGATATAGTTCAGGGACCGTTTGGGAGCAGAGTACTTCACGGCTGACTGGAACCAGGTTCCCCACGGGAAAAGCAATTCTTACCGGTGAATTGAAAAGTTTCCTGTGTTTACCGGGTATTAGGCGAATAAAGGCTCCGGGTTCATTGCCAAAAGGCCCGTTTTTTTGGAAAATAAGGTTTCCTGGAGGCATTCCTCAAACTCCCCTTAATGGGCAACAACTTTATACGCTGTGTCTTTGGTGTGATCCTTTTTCCCTGTTTCCTTCAACGTACCAAGCTACCCCTAGGAGCTGAGCATTACTGTTTTTGAAAGCATAATGGGCCCCCCTGAGTGAAAACCGATTCATTTACTTTTCAAAATGTTCACCTTTTTGAATGTTTTTATTTTACCTGTTCCTCTTCCATCCAACATTGCTTTCCCCTTGGATGTATGGAGAAGGCTTGCTCTTTTTTGTGTAGTGTTTCAGCTTGGGAAACGCCATGGAAAGTTTTCTGTTTTTTATTTTCTTTTGGCTTTTGGTGTAATATGATTTAAGGTACATTAATTGTACAAGAGAAATGTCAATATTCATTTAGGAAAGCAATGTGCATCGTGAAACTGAGTAAGTCCTCCTCCCCCTTTAGAAAAAACGTTTGTCGTTTGTTTTTTTCGCCCTCGTGTATTGTGTATGCGTTTCTTCGACGGCTGAACGTGTGTTAGGCTTGTTGTGGGGTGCATTTTTTGGAACGGGTCTTCAACTGTTGACTCACTCTTTCAGGGATATAATGTTATTCAACTTTTCGATGCTCCTACATGAGTCTCATCGTCCTTTTGTTTGGATCCTTTTGTTGCCTGGACTAAAACCAATGGAAAATATGAGGGTCACGTGGGCCCGGAACTCCCCCTAAAATTATGACTTGGTGAATTCATTGCTTCGAAATCTTTCTTTTAATTTTGTTTTGAACAATTACCGCCAATCGCCTTCGAAAAGGTAAACTGTCTGCCTTCCTTTATGGATTTGATGAATCCTGGAAAGTTGTAAGTGTCCTTGTTCCTTTATGGATTGAACTTAGCATTGGCTGTTAGTTCCGTTGTCACTTTTCCCATTCATGTATATTACTCCCGGTGACTTTGGCTCTTCGCCTTTCACATTCAGGAAAGCTCAAGTCCACTGGGCCAAATCTGATTCAGACATTCCTTTGGTGAAGGAGTGGCCCGGGAGATTCTGTATTATTGTTTCTTTTCCCTTTTTGGAAAGAAATTCCTTGGATTGTGTTGCATAGTTTCCCAGCCTTCTAGTGATAGGTATTCTTTATGTGTGCCAAATGTGTGCCCAGTTTACTCTTTGCTATGACTGTATTCTTCATTGGCCTGCTTCTGATCACCTTCTCCTTTATTTGTACTTCTCATCCTGTTAAAGTGTCCGGATCAGGAAGACTGTTATCCAGATCAATAGTGTCCCGTGCCAGACATAGGTTATGGTATGTAATTTCTAAATTTTCCACCCGTAAACAAAGGACTCAATTCTGCGTTTTATCTGAAGAGCACGGACCCGTGTTGACGGTGGTATTGGGGTTCCGGGGACAGGCTATCCCTGCTGCACTGCTTTTAGAGTATTAAGGGCTTTGTGCACCCTCATCCCTTCTCGGGGTCCCTGTGAAACTAAGATCAGGGAGCGTTGGGTGACCAGAGTGCAACCTCACGTGCTGCCCAGGAACCTCTCCACAGCCATTCCCCAAGCAGTTTTCACGGTAATTGAAAAGTTTCCCTGTTCACGGGCAAATACCGAATAAGGTCTCCTGAAAAGGCCCGAAGCCTCTGTTTCTTTCCGGAAAATAAGATTCATGGGAGACATTTTCCTAAAACTCACGTCACGATGGGCAAACGATTATACTCTGTGTCTTTGGTTGATCCTTTCCCTGTTTCCTTCAAGAATATACTACCTGAGTGTGCCTAGCAGAGTGTATGAATGTTTCCTGTATAAAAGGCAACACGATGGTGCCACCTAGTGAAATGAGCGTTTGTTATTCGGAATTAATTTTTTTATTCTACAATGTTTTGGATTTTACCTGTCCTCCTCCAACCAAAGTTGTCTGTTGGCTTATGATGTAAAGAGCTGCGGCTTTCTCCTGTTTGAGTGTGTATCAGCTTGGGAAAGCCATCAAAGGTACTCTTGGTTTTTTTATTTTCTTCTTGGTGGGTATGGTGAAAAAAATGATTTAAGGAGCTGAATTATCCAACAGCGATAGTAAATTTTACTTTTGGAAAGCAAATTGTCCCATTGAAAAAATGAGTGCTCACCTACTTCCTTGTAGAAAAAGTACTTTTTCGTTTTGAATTGTGAATTTTCCCGTTGCCGTTTCCCTTGTGGAAAGGTCATTTCCCTTTTACCTTCTTAACGCGACGCCTGTTTAGGTTTGTGGGTCTCTTTCTTGGAGCGGCTTCAACTGTGTGCTGCTCTTCCGGTTTCAATGTTATTTAACTTGGTGCTGCTTCAATAAAGTCTCAATCGTCTTTATTTTCAGTTATGCTCTGCAGAGTTTTCTGTTTGGAAGACTTTAAGGGCACGTATGAAATGCACTCAGTGGTGCACGTGGGGCTTGGAACTCCACAGTAGAGTAAGAATGCAACATGTGATTCCGTGATTCTGAAATTTCTTTTCATTTTTGTGTTGTTTGGAAACACAATCTCCCCAAATTTGGAAAAAGTGTCCCTTCCTTTGCTTGTTTTGAGAGCGAATCCCTTGGAAAATGCTTGTAAAATGTGCCCTTCATTTCTGGCATTAGTCTCAAGGCATTGGTTGGTGTGTTCTGTTGCCTTTTCCCATTCATGTAATACCTCCTGGCATGTTGGCTGGCGTTCCAGCCTTTCAAAAGGAAAGTCAACCCCGGAATCTGGGATCTCAAAATTTCTCTGGTGGGAAAGCGTTGTGTGTGCCCCGGGAAATTCTTTTCTTTTTTTATGCTTTTCCTGTCTGGAAAATTGTGTGTTGTTGGAAGCCTCTCTAGGCCTGGGAATAGGCATCTTCCTTGGGATGTGTGCCAAATTGTCCCTTTTTCATTGCTATTGTTTCTCATTGTGCCTGCTGAATACCATTCTTCTTTCCCTTGATTTGTGATCCTTCCCTTGAGGGCCTTTGATTACGAGAGTGAAACGTGCGTGTTTCACGGATAGAACTCTGCGATACAAAGTGCCCAATGAGTGATATAAGTGCTCCCCAGTGACGAGCAGGAGAGCATTATTTGTTTATGGGGAGAATTCTAAATTGTTTTTCCCTATGGCAACGAAACCCAGTAAGGACTACAAATGCTGTGCCGTTTTCATCTGAGAAGCGGAGAGCCTTTTAACTGGTGTGACGGTGGGACTTCCTGGGACAGGCTATCCAAGCGTGCGCTGCACTGCTATTCATTGGCAGTCTGTATTAAGCTGGCTTTGTGCATGCTCTCATCCTGATTCTCAGAGCGTCCCTCTGTATCCACTGTAGTAGTCAGGGACCGTTTGGTGAGCAGAGTGCAACTTCACGTGCAGCCCTGACTGGAACCAGGTCTCCACAGCCATTGGAGAACAAGCAGGCTTCATTCACCGGTGAATGCTGAAAAGTTTCCTGTGTTTACACGGGCATCTAATGGGAATACAATGCCTGCGGGTATTTGCCAACAGGCCAAGCCTGTTTTTCCGGAAAATAGAGTTCCATTTGGGAGGCATCCTAAACTGCTCACTGAAGGGCAACAAGTTTATACTGGCTGTGTCTGGGTGTATGATTCTTCCTTTCTCTTCAACGACACATACTACCTTTAGTACAGCGACTGTTAAATGTTTCTGTATTAATGCCACCGATGGTGCCACCCTGAGTGAAATGACCGATTCACTGTTACTTTTGGAAAGCATTATTGGTTCACCTATTGAATTCTACAATGTTTTTGATTTTACCTGTTCCTCTTCCACCAAAGCAGTTGCTCCTCCGTTGGCATGTATGAGTAAAGCTGACAGGCTTCGCTCCCTCTTTTTGTTGTAGCTGTGGGAAACCTGAAGTCTACTCGTTGGTTTTATTTGCGAGTTTTCTTCTTCTTGTATTGTAATAAAATTTAATGTACAGCTTTTATGAGGAGCCATTGTATATACATTTTGGAATCATTTAAATTGTGCAAATTAAAAGGGTTTCACACTTTGTGAAAAGCAGTACTTGCTTTCGTTTTGAATACTATGAAGTTTTTCCCGTTGCCGTTTCCCTATGCTGGAAATGCAGTCATTCTCCCGTTTGCCTTGCTGAATAAGCGCAGACGGCCTGTGTTAGGCTTGTTGTGAGGGTGCATCTTTCTTGGAGACGGTCTTCAACTGTGTGCTGCACTCTTTCAGGGATATCAATGTTATTCTAACTTTGCATGCTCCAATACATGAGTCTCACAGTCGTCCTCATTTAGTTAGCTCGGGTTCCGTTTTTCCAGGAAACTTTAATGGTCATATGGGGTGGTTTATGGTGCCACCCTCCTAAATGTGGTAGAACAATTGGTTTCATTTGGGGATTCAAACTTTCTCCTTTTTTTTTGTTTGAGGAAACCTTTGGAATGCTTGGAAAAAAAGGTGCTGCCTTCCTTTGCTTGTTTTAAGCAATTCCCCCGGAAAAAACTGTTGAAAAATTTTCCCTTCTTTATTTAACTCTCATTTGGGGATGGTTTTTTCCGTTGTCACTTTTCCCATTCAGAATTCCCCTCCATGGGCCTTTTCTGTCTCCTCACCTTTTCTTGGGGGAAACTAATCCCGGGAAATCTGATTCCTTACTTCTGGGGAAACTTATGTGTGCCCCGGGAAACTTTTATTTTTTTTTTTTTTTTCCCTTTCCCGGGAAAAATTGCATGTGGTTTCGGGGTATCTCATGTATGAATAGGATCTTCCTTGGTGGTGTGTAAATTTCCCATTTTCCTTGTTGTGTTTCCATTGGCCTGCTTAAATATTTTTTTTTCCCTTTATTTTTGGGCCTTCCCATAGGGGCCCCTTACGAGAGGAAACTTGTTTAGGAAAAATCTAAATGTCCCCATGAGGATATAAGGCTCCCCCTGCGGCGGGGCATTTTTGAGGGGAGTTTAAATTTTGGTTTTAGGGAAACCTTAAAAAGGCTACCAAGCGTGCGTTTTTTTTTCTGGAAAAAAAGGGGCCCGTTTAAACTGGTGGGGACGGGGGATTCCTGGGGGGGTTCCAAGCGTCCTGTGATTCATTGGAGTCGATTGTGGCGTGCACCCCCTCCCCGCTCAAGGGCCCGTTTAAAACATGGTCAAGCGTTTACCGATGCAATCCTCTGTCACGGAACCCAAACCCCCAACCCTTTGGCCCGCGGTTCATTACCAAGCAAAAATTTTTTGTTTCCGGAAAAAAGAATCTCCTTTGGGGCATTTCAAAACCCCCGGCCCTGTTTTTTTCCAAAATAAATCTTCCTGGGGAAACCTAAAAAAACCGTCCCTTCAACAAAATTATACTCTGGTCTTTGGGTTTAACCCGTTTCCCCCCCTTTCCTTAAGAATTCACACGAGTGCAACCTAGAGAGCGATAAAAATTTCCGAAAGAATTTGGCCCCATTGACCCCATGTGGGATTACTGTTCTTTCAAAGCAATTTTTTTCCCTTTTAATTTAAAGTTTTTAACCTGTCCCTCTTGAGTTGTTCCTTGGAAAGTAAAGTAAGGGTTTTTCCCCCCCCATTTGCTGGTAGTTTTCTTCTTGGTGGGTATACGGTGAAAAAATGATTCTCAAGGTACAGCTTGATTTATCATAGCAGAGCGATATGTCAATACTTCACCTTTTGGAATGAGCATGTAAATTGTGCCACACATTGAGAAAAATGAGTGCTACACACTCACTTGTAGAAAAGCAGTACTTGCTTTCGTTTTGAATACTATGAAGTTTCTCCCGTTGCCGTTTCCCTATGCTGCGAAATGCAGTCATTCTCCCTTTTGCCTTGCTGAATAAACGCAGATGGCCTGTGTTAGGCTTGTTGTGAGGGTGCATCTTTCTTGGGAGACGGGTCTTCAACTGTGTGCTGCACTCTTTCAGGGATATCAATGTTATTCTAACTTGGTGCATGCTCCAATACATGAGTCTCACAGTCGTCTTCTCATTTTCAGTTATGCTCTGCAGAGTTTTCTGTTTGACCTAGGAAGACTTTAATCGGTCACGTATTGGAAAGTGCACTCAGTGGTGCCCCGGGGGGGCTATGGGAACTCCACAGTAGAGTAAGAATGCATGACATTGTGAATTCACTGGGTGTATTCTGAAATCTTTCTCTTTTTCAAATTTTTGTGTTGTAGGAAACACAATTGCTCCGCCAATCGCATTGACGAAAAAGAGCTGTCTGCCTTCCTTGTGCTTGTTTTGAATGCGAATCTCCCTTGGAAAATGCTGTGTAAAAGTGTGCTGCCCTGTCATTTACTGGCATTGAGTACTCTAAGGCATTGGTGCATGGTTAGTTCCTGATTGTCACTTTTTCCCATTCATGTATATTACGCTCTCCATGGTGACTGCTTTGGCTGTGGTCTCGTCAGCCTTTCACATTCAGGAAAGCTCAACTCCACTGGGCCACAATGCGTGATCTCAGACATTCACAGTTTCTGGTGGGAAAGCGTTGTGTGTGCCCCGGGAAAAATTTTTTGTTACTGTTTCTTTATAGCTTTTCCTGTCCTGGGAAAACAATTGCACTGTGGATTGCTGTTGGGGAAAAGCCTCTCCTAGGCCTGCAGTGAATAGGCATCTTCCTTGGTGAAGTGTGTGCCAAATGTGTGCCGCAGTGTTATCTCATTGCTATGACTAGTATTCTTCATTGCTGCCTGCTGTAATACCTCATTCTCACTTTTTCCCCTTGATTTGTGATCCTTCCCCTTTGAGGGCCTTTGTTACGAGAGTGAAACGTGCGTGTTTCACGGATAGAACTCTGCGAAACAAAGTGCCCCAATGAGTGATATAAGTGCTCCCCAGTGACGAGCAGGAGAGCATTATTTGTTTATGGGGAGAATTCTAAATTGTTTTTCCCTATGGCAACGAAACCTAGTAAGGACTACAAATGCTGTGCCGTTTTCATTGCTGAAGAAGCACGGAGAGCCTGTGTTAAACTGGTGGTGACGGTGGGACTTTTCCCGGGGACAGGCTATCCAAACGTGCGCTGCACTGCTATTCATTGGCAGTCTGTTTTAAGCTGGCTTTGTGCATGCTCTCATCCCTGATTCTCAGAGCGTCCCTTGTATCCACTGTAGTAGTCAGGGACCGTTTGGTGAGCAGAGTGCAACTTCACGTGCAGCCCTGACTGGAACCAGGTCTCCACAGCCATTGGAGAACAAGCAGGCTTCATTCACCGGTGAATGCTGAAAAGTTTCCTGTGTTTACACGGGCATCTAATGGCGAATACAATGGCTCTGCGGGTTCATTTGCCAACAAGGCCCGAGAGCCTCTGTTTTGTTTCCGGAAAATAAGAGTCTTCCATGGGGGGCATTCCTCAAAACTGCACGTCACTGAATGGGGCAACAACGTTTATACTGGCTGTGTCTTTGGTGTGATACCTGATTCTCCCTGTTTCTCTTCAACGTACATCATACTACACTGAGTGCATATGCCTAGCAGAGCTGTATGAAATGTTTCCTGTATATGAATGCCAACACGATGGTGCCACCCTGAGTGAAATGACCGATTCACTGTTACTTTTGGGAAAGCATTATTGGTTCACCTATTGAATTCTACAATGTTTTTGATTTTACCTGTTCCTCTTCCAACCAAAGCAGTTGCTCCTCCGTTGGCATGTATGAGTAAGAGCTGACAGGCTTCCTCCCTCGTTATGAGTGTGTATCAGCTTGGGAAACGCCATGGCAAAGGTCTACTGCGTTGGTTTTTATTTGCTGGTAGTTTTCTTCTTGCTGGTGTACGGTGTAATAAATTTATTCTCAAGGTACAGCTTGATTTATCATAGCAGAGCCATATGTCAATACTTCACATTTTGGAATGAGCATGTAAATTGTGCCCCACACTGAGTAAAATGAGTGCTACACACTCACTTGTAGAAAAGCAGTACTTGCTTTCGTTTTGAATACTATGAAGTTTTTCCCGTTGCCGTTTTCCCCATGCTGGGAAATGCAGTCATTCTCCCGTTTGCCTTGCTGAATAAGCGCAGACGGCCTGTGTTAGGCTTGTTGTGAGGGTGCATCTTTTTGGGGGACGGTCTTCAACTGTGTGCTGCACTCTTTCAGGGATATCAATGTTATTCTAAATTGGTGCATGCTCCAATACATGAGTCTCACAGTCGTCTTCTCATTTTCAGTTATGCTCTGCAGAGTTTTCTGTTTGACCTAGGAAGACTTTAATCGGTCACCTATGGGGAAAATGCAGCTCAGTGGTGCCACCCGGGGGGCCATGGAAAATCCACGTAGAGTACGAATCATGACTTGGTGAATTCACTGTGTGCATTCTGAAATCTTTCTCCTTTTCAAATTTTGTGTTGTAGGAAACACAATTGCTCCCCCAAACGCATTGACGAAAAAGAGCTGTCTGCCTTCCTTGTGCTTGTTTTGAATGCGAATCTCCCCTTTGGGAAAAAGCTGTGTGAAAAGTGTGCTGCCCCGTCCTTTACTGGCATTGAGTACTCTAAGGCATTGGTGCATGGTTAGTTCCCGATTGTCACTTGTTCCCATTCATGTATATTACGCTCTCCATGGTGACTGCTTTGGCTGTGCGTCTCGTCAGCCTTTCACATTCAGGAAAGCTCAACTCCACTGGGGCCCCAATGCGTGATCTCAGACATTCACAGTTACTGGGGGGAAAGCGTTATGTGTGCCCCGGGAGAATTCTTATTATTGTTTCTTTATACCTTTTCCTGTCCTGGGAAAACAATTGCACTGTGGATTGCTGTTGGGAATAGCCTCTTCTAGGGCCCGTAGTGAATAGGATCTTCCCTTTGGGGAAGTGTGTGCCCAAAAGTGCCCCAGTGTTATCTCATTGCTATGACTAGTATTCTTCATTGCTGCCCGCTGTAATACCTCATTCTCACTCTTTTTCCCCTTTATTTGTGTTCCTTCCCCTAGAGGGCCTTTGCTTACGAGAGTGAAACGTCCCTGTTTCACGGATAGAACTCTGCGATACAAGTGCCCCAATGAGTGATATAAGTGCTCCCCAGTGACGAGCAGGAGAGCATTATTTGTTTATGGGGGGAATTCTAAATTGTGTTGCCCCATGGCATCGAAACCTAATAAGGACTACCAATGCTGTGCCGTTTTCATTTCTGAAGAAGCACGGAGAGCCTGTGTTAAACTGGTGGTGACGGGGGACTTCCTGGGGGAAAGGGTATCCAAGCGTGCGCTGCACTGCTATTCATTGGCAGTCTGTATTAAGCTGGCTTTGTGCACGCTCTCATCCCTGATTCCAGAGCGTCCCTGTGTATACACTATAGGAGTCAGGGAGCGTTGGGGGACCAAATGCAACCTCACGTGCCCCTCACTGGAACCAGATCTCCACAGCCATTGGTCACCAAGCAGGCTTCATTCACCGGGAATGCTGAAAAATTTCCTCTGTTTACACGGGCATCAAATACCCAATACAATGGCTCTGCGGGTTTATTTGACAACAAGGCCCGAGAGCCTCTGTTTCGTTTCCCGGGAAAAAAAGAGTCTTCCATGGGGGACATTCCTCAAAACTGCACGTCACTGAATGGGGCAACAACGATTATACTGGCTGTGTCTTTGGTGTGATACCTGATTCTCCCTGTTTCTCTTCAACGTACATCATACTACACTGAGTGCATATGCCTAGCAGAGCTGTATGCAATGTTTCCCGTATAAGAATGTGCAACACGATGGTGCCCCCTGAGTGAAATGACGATTCACTGTTACTTTCGGGGAAAACATTATTGGTTCACCTATTGAATTCTACAATGTTTTGGATTTTACCTGTCCCCCTTCCAAACCCAAAACAGTTGCTCCTCCGTTGGCAGTATGAGTAAGAGCTGACAGGCCCCGCTCCCTCGTTGTGAGTGTGTATCAGCTTGGGAAACGCCATGTCAAAGGTCTACTGCGTTGGTTTTATTTGCTGGTAGTTTTCTTCTTGGTGGGGATACGGTGAAAAAATGATTCTCAAGGTACAGCTTGATTTATCATAGCAGAGCGATATGTCAATACTTCACCTTTTGGAATGAGCATGTAAATCGTGCCACACATTGAGAAAAATGAGTGCTACACACTCACTTGTAGAAAAGCAGTACTTGCTTTCGTTTTGAATACTATGAAGTTTCTCCCGTTGCCGTTTCCCCATGCTGCGAAATGCAGTCATTCTCCCCTTTTTCCTTGCTGAATAGCGCAGATGGCCTGTTTAGGCTTGTTGTGAGGGTGCATCTTTCTTGGGGGACGGTCTTCAACTGTGTGCTGCACTCTTTCAGGGGTATCAATGTTATTCTAACTTGGTGCATGCCCAATACATGAGTCTCACAGTCGTCTTCTCATTTTCAGTTATGCTCTGCAGAGTTTTCTGTTTGACCTAGGAAGACTTTAATCGGTCACGTATTGGAAAGTGCATCTCAGTGGTCCCCAGGGGGGGCTATGGGAACTCCACAGTAGAGTAAGAATGCATGACATTGTGAATTCACTGGTGTATTCTGAAATCTTTCTCTTTTTTAAATTTTTGTGTTGTAGGAAACACAATTGCTCCGCCAATCGCATTGACGAAAAAGAGCTGTCTGCCTTCCTTGTGCTTGTTTTGAATGCGAATCTCCCTTGGAAAATGCTGTGTGAAAAGTGTGCTGCCCTGTCATTTACTGGCATTGAGTACTCTAAGGCATTGGTGCATGGTTTGTTCCCGATTGTCACTTTTTCCCATTCATGTATTACGCTCTCCATGGTGATGCTTTGGCTGTGTGTCTCGTCAGCCTTTCAATTCAGGAAAGCTCAACTCCCCTGGGGCCCCCATGCGTGATCTCAAAATTCACAGATACTGGTGGGAAAGCGTTGTGTGTGCCCCCGGGAAAAATTTTTTGTTACTGTTTCTTTATAGCTTTTCCTGTCCTGGGAAAAAAATTGCACTGTGGATTGCTGTTGGGAATAGCCTCTCCTAGGCCCGCAGTGAATAGGCATCTTCCTTGGTGAAGTGTGTGCCAAATGTGTGCCGCAGTGTTATCTCATTGCTATGACTAGTATTCTTCATTGCTGCCTGCTGTAATACCTCATTCTCACTTTTTTCCCCCTTTATTTGTGATCCTTCCCCTTTGAGGGCCTTTGATTTCGAGAGTGAAACGTGCGTGTTTCACGGATAGAACTCTGCGAAACAAAGTGCCCCAATGAGTGATATAAGTGCTCCCCAGTGACGAGCAGGAGAGCATTATTTTTTATGGGGAGTTCTAAAATTTTTTTTCCCTATGGCAACGAAAACCCAGTAAGGACTACAAATGCTGTGCCCTTTTCTTGCTGAAGAAGCACGGAGAGCCCGTGTGAAACTGGTGGTGACGGTGGGACTTCCTGGGGGCAGGCTATCCAGCGTGCGCTGCACTGCTATTCATTGGCAGTCTGTTTTAAGCTGGCTTTGTGCATGCTCTCATCCCCGATTCTCAGAGCGTCCCTCTGTATCCACTGTGTAGTCAGGGACCGTTTGGTGAGCAGAGTGCAACTTCACGTGCAGCCCTGACTGGAACCAGGTCTCCCCAGCCATTGGAGAACAAGCAGGCTTCATTCACCGGGGAATGCTGAAAAGTTTCCTGTGTTTACACGGGCATCTAATGGCGAATACAATGGCTCTGCGGGTTCATTTGCCAACAAGGCCCCAGAGCCCTGTTTTGTTTCCCGGAAAAAAAGAGTCTTCCATGGGAGGCATTCCTCAAAACTGCACGTCACTGAATGGGGGAACAACGTTTATACTGGCTGTGTCTTTGGTGTGATACCTGATTTTCCCGTTTCTCTTCAACGTACACATACTACACTGAGTGCATATGCCTAGCAGAGCTGTATGAAATGTTTCCCGTATATGAATGCCAACACGATGGTGCCACCCTGAGTGAAATGACCGATTCACTGTTACTTTTGGGAAAGCATTATTGGTTCACCTATTGAATTCTACAATGTTTTTGATTTTACCCGTTCCCCTTCCAACCAAAGCAGTTGCTCCTCCGTTGGCATGTATGAGTAAGAGCTGACAGGCTTCTCTCCCTCTTATGAGTGTGTATCAGCTTGGGAAACGCCATGGCAAAGGTCTACTGCGTTGGTTTTTATTTGCTGGTAGTTTTCTTCTTGCTGGGTGTACGGTGTAAAAAATTGATTCTCAAGGTACAGCTTGATTTATCATAGCAGAGCCATATGTCAATACTTCACATTTTGGAATGAGCATGTAAATTGTGCCACACACTGAGTAAAATGAGTGCTACACACTCACTTGTAGAAAAGCAGTACTTGCTTTCGTTTTGAATACTATGAAGTTTTTCCCGTTGCCGTTTCCCTATGCTGGAAATGCAGTCATTCTCCCGTTTGCCTTGCTGAATAAGCGCAGACGGCCTGTGTTAGGCTTGTTGTGAGGGTGCATCTTTCTTGGGAGACGGGTCTTCAACTGTGTGCTGCACTCTTTCAGGGATATCAATGTTATTCTAACTTGGTGCATGCTCCAATACATGAGTCTCACAGTCGTCTTCTCATTTTCAGTTATGCTCTGCAGAGTTCTTCTGTTTGACCTAGGAAGACTTTAATCGGTCACCTATGGGAAAGTGCAGCTCAGTGGTGCCACCCCGGGGGGCCATGGAAACTCCACAGTAGAGTACGAATTCATGACTTGGTGAATTCACTGTGTGCATTCTGAAATCTTTCTCCTTTTCAAATTTTTGTGTTGTAGGAAACACAATTGCTCCGCCAATCGCATTGACGAAAAAGAGCTGTCTGCCTTCCTTGTGCTTGTTTTGAATGCGAATCTCCCTTGGAAAATGCTGTGTGAAAAGTGTGCTGCCCTGTCCTTTACTGGCATTGAGTACTCTAAGGCATTGGTGCATGGTTAGTTCCTGATTGTCACTTGTTCCCATTCATGTATATTACGCTCTCCATGGTGACTGCTTTGGCTGTGCGTCTCGTCAGCCTTTCACATTCAGGAAAGCTCAACTCCACTGGGCCACAATGCGTGATCTCAGACATTCACAGTTACTGGTGGGAAAGCGTTATGTGTGCCCCGGGAGAATTCTGTATTATTGTTTCTTTATACCTTTTCCTGTCCTGGGAAAACAATTGCACTGTGGATTGCTGTTGGGAATAGCCTCTTCTAGGCCTGTAGTGAATAGGTATCTTCCTTGGTGAAGTGTGTGCCAAATGTGTGCCGCAGTGTTATCTCATTGCTATGACTAGTATTCTTCATTGCTGCCTGCTGTAATACCTCATTCTCACTCTTTTCCCTTGATTTGTGTTCCTTCCCATAGAGGGCCTTTGCTTACGAGAGTGAAACGTCCGTGTTTCACGGATAGAACTCTGCGATACATAGTGCCCCAATGAGTGATATAAGTGCTCCCCAGTGACGAGCAGGAGAGCATTATTTGTTTATGGGGGGAATTCTAAATTGTGTTGCCCTATGGCATCGAAACCTAATAAGGACTACCAATGCTGTGCCGTTTTCATTTCTGAAGAAGCACGGAGAGCCTGTGTTAAACTGGTGGTGACGGGGGACTTCCTGGGGACAGGCTATCCAAGCGTGCGCTGCACTGCTATTCATTGGCAGTCTGTATTAAGCTGGCTTTGTGCACGCTCTCATCCCTGATTCTCAGAGCGTCCCTGTGTATACACTATAGGAGTCAGGGAGCGTTGGGTGACCAGAGTGCAACCTCACGTGCTGCCCTCACTGGAACCAGATCTCCACAGCCATTGGTCACCAAGCAGGCTTCATTCACCGGTGAATGCTGAAAAGTTTCCTCTGTTTACACGGGCATCAAATACCGAATACAATGGCTCTGCGGATTCATTTGACAACAAGGCCCGAGAGCCTCTGTTTCGTTTCCGGAAAATAAGAGTCTTCCATGGGAGACATTCCTCAAAACTGCACGTCACTGAATGGGGCAACAACGATTATACTGGCTGTGTCTTTGGTGTGATACCTGATTCTCCCTGTTTCTCTTCAACGTACATCATACTACACTGAGTGCATATGCCTAGCAGAGCTGTATGCAATGTTTCCTGTATAAGAATGTGCAACACGATGGTGCCACCCTGAGTGAAATGAGCGATTCACTGTTACTTTCGGGAAAGCATTATTGGTTCACCTATTGAATTCTACAATGTTTTGGATTTTACCTGTCCCTCTTCCAACCAAAGCAGTTGCTCCTCCGTTGGCAGTATGAGTAAGAGCTGACAGGCCTCGCTCCCTCGTTGTGAGTGTGTATCAGCTTGGGAAACGCCATGTCAAAGGTATACTGCGTTGGTTTTCATTTGCTGGTAGTTTTCTTCTTGGTGGGTATACGGTGAAAGAAATGATTCTCAAGGTACAGCTTGATTTATCATAGCAGAGCGATATGTCAATACTTCACCTTTTGGAATGAGCATGTAAATCGTGCCACACATTGAGAAAAATGAGTGCTACACACTCACTTGTAGAAAAGCAGTACTTGCTTTCGTTTTGAATACTATGAAGTTTCTCCCGTTGCCGTTTCCCTATGCTGCGAAATGCAGTCATTCTCCCTTTTGCCTTGCTGAATCAGCGCAGATGGCCTGTGTTAGGCTTGTTGTGAGGGTGCATCTTTCTTGGGAGACGGGTCTTCAACTGTGTGCTGCACTCTTTCAGGGATATCAATGTTATTCTAACTTGGTGCATGCTCCAATACATGAGTCTCACAGTCGTCTTCTCATTTTCAGTTATGCTCTGCAGAGTTGTTCTGTTTGACCTAGGAAGACTTTAATCGGTCACGTATTGGAAAGTGCATCTCAGTGGTGTCACAGGGTGGGCTATGGGAACTCCACAGTAGAGTAAGAATGCATGACATTGTGAATTCACTGGTGTATTCTGAAATCTTTCTCTTTTTCAAATTTTTGTGTTGTAGGAAACACAATTGCTCCGCCAATCGCATTGACGAAAAAGAGCTGTCTGCCTTCCTTGTGCTTGTTTTGAATGCGAATCTCCCTTGGAAAATGCTGTGTGAAAAGTGTGCTGCCCTGTCATTTACTGGCATTGAGTACTCTAAGGCATTGGTGCATGGTTAGTTCCTGATTGTCACTTTTTCCCATTCATGTATACTACGCTCTCCATGGTGACTGCTTTGGCTGTGGTCTCGTCAGCCTTTCACATTCAGGAAAGCTCAACTCCACTGGGCCACCATGCGTGATCTCAGACATTCACAGATACTGGTGGGAAAGCGTTGTGTGTGCCCCGGGAAAATTCTTTGTTACTGTTTCTTTATAGCTTTTCCTGTCCTGGGAAAACAATTGCACTGTGGATTGCTGTTGGGAATAGCCTCTCCTAGGCCTGCAGTGAATAGGCATCTTCCTTGGTGAAGTGTGTGCCAAATGTGTGCCGCAGTGTTATCTCATTGCTATGACTAGTATTCTTCATTGCTGCCTGCTGTAATACCTCATTCTCACTTTTTCCCCTTGATTTGTGATCCTTCCCTTAGAGGGCCTTTGATTACGAGAGTGAAACGTGCGTGTTTCACGGATAGAACTCTGCGAAACAAAGTGCCCCAATGAGTGATATAAGTGCTCCCCAGTGACGAGCAGGAGAGCATTATTTGTTTATGGGGAGAATTCTAAATTGTTTTTCCCTATGGCAACGAAACCTAGTAAGGACTACAAATGCTGTGCCGTTTTCGTTGCTGAAGAAGCACGGAGAGCCTGTGTGAAACTGGTGGTGACGGTGGGACTTCCTGGGGACAGGCTATCCTAGCGTGCGCTGCACTGCTATTCATTGGCAGTCTGTTTTAAGCTGGCTTTGTGCATGCTCTCATCCCTGATTCTCAGAGCGTCCCTCTGTATCCACTGTAGTAGTCAGGGACCGTTTGGTGAGCAGAGTGCAACTTCACGTGCAGCCCTGACTGGAACCAGGTCTCCACAGCCATTGGAGAACAAGCAGGCTTCATTCACCGGTGAATGCTGAAAAGTTTCCTGTGTTTACACGGGCATCTAATGGCGAATACAATGGCTCTGCGGGTTCATTTGCCAACAAGGCCCGAGAGCCTCTGTTTTGTTTCCGGAAAATAAGAGTCTTCCATGGGAGGCATTCCTCAAAACTGCACGTCACTGAATGGGGCAACAACGTTTATACTGGCTGTGTCTTTGGTGTGATACCTGATTCTCCCTGTTTCTCTTCAACGTACATCATACTACACTGAGTGCATATGCCTAGCAGAGCTGTATGAAATGTTTCCTGTATATGAATGCCAACACGATGGTGCCACCCTGAGTGAAATGACCGATTCACTGTTACTTTTGGGAAAGCATTATTGGTTCACCTATTGAATTCTACAATGTTTTTGATTTTACCTGTTCCTCTTCCAACCAAAGCAGTTGCTCCTCCGTTGGCATGTATGAGTAAGAGCTGACAGGCTTCTCTCCCTCGTTATGAGTGTGTATCAGCTTGGGAAACGCCATGGCAAAGGTCTACTGCGTTGGTTTTTATTTGCTGGTAGTTTTCTTCTTGCTGGGTGTACGGTGTAATAAATGATTCTCAAGGTACAGCTTGATTTATCATAGCAGAGCCATATGTCAATACTTCACATTTTGGAATGAGCATGTAAATTGTGCCACACACTGAGTAAAATGAGTGCTACACACTCACTTGTAGAAAAGCAGTACTTGCTTTCGTTTTGAATACTATGAAGTTTTTCCCGTTGCCGTTTCCCTATGCTGGGAAATGCAGTCATTCTCCCGTTTGCCTTGCTGAATAAGCGCAGACGGCCTGTGTTAGGCTTGTTGTGAGGGTGCATCTTTCTTGGGAGACGGGTCTTCAACTGTGTGCTGCACTCTTTCAGGGATATCAATGTTATTCTAACTTGGTGCATGCTCCAATACATGGTCTCACAGTCGTCTTCTCATTTTCATTATGCTCTGCAGAGTTTTCTGTTTTACCTAGGGAAAACTTTAATCGGTCCCTATGGGAAAATGCAGCTCAGTGGTGCCACCCGGGGGGCCATGGAAATCCACATAGAGTACGAAATTTATGACTTGGTGAATTCACTGTGTGCATTCTGAAATCTTTCTCCTTTTCAAATTTTTTTGTTGTAGAAACACAATTGCTCCGCCAATCGCATTGACGAAAAAGAGTGTCTGCCTTCCTTGTGCTTGTTTTGAATGCGAATCTCCCCTTGAAAATGCTGTGTGAAAAGTGTGCTGCCCTGTCCTTTACTGGCATTGGTACTCTAAAGGGATTGGGGCATGGTTTGTTCCTGATTGTCACTTGTTCCCATTCATGTATATTTCCTTCCCTGGTGATGCTTTTGGGTGTGCGTCTCGTCACCTTTCACATTCAGGAAAGCTCAACTCCACTGGGCCCCAATGCGTGATCTCAGACATTCACAGTTTCTGGTGGGGAAAACGTTTGTGTGCCCCGGGGGAATTCTGTATTATTGTTTCTTTATCCTTTTCCTGTCCTGGGAAAACAATTGCACTGTGGATTGCTGTTGGAATAGCCCTTCTAGGCCTGTAGTGAATAGGTATCTTCCCTTTGGGGAAGTGTGTGCCAAATGTGTGCCCCAGTGTTATCTCATTGCTATGATAGTTTTTCATTGCTGCCTGCTGTAAACCTCATTTTACTCTTTTTTCCCCTTTATTTTGTTCCTTCCTAGAGGGGCCCTTTTCTTACGAGAGTGAAACGTCCCTGTTTCACGGGTAGAACTCTGCGATACATAGTGCCCCAATGAGTGATATAAGTGCTCCCCAGTGACGAAGGGGAAACATTATTTGTTTATGGGGAAAACTAAATTTTGTTGCCCTATGGCATCGAAACCTAAAAAGGAACCAATCTGTCCTTTTTTATTTTGAAGAAGCACGGAGAGCCTGTGTTAAACTGGTGGGGACGGGGGATTCCTGGGACAGGCTATCCAAGCGTGCGCTGCACTGCTATTCATTTGGGAGTCTGTATTAAGCTGGCTTTGTGCACGCTTCATCCCCGATTCTCAGAGCGTCCCGTGATACACTATAGGAGTCAGGGGGCGTTGGTGACCCGAGTGCAACCTCACGTGCTGCCCTCACTGGAACCAGATCTCCACACCATTGGTCACCCAAACAGGGTTCATTCACCGGGGAATGCTGAAAAATTTCCTTGTTTACAGGCATCAAATACCGAATACAATGGGTCTGCGGTTCATTTGACAACAAGGCCCAGAGCCTCTGTTTTGTTTTCCCGGGAAAAAAAGAGTCTTCCTGGGAGACATTCCCCAAAATGCACGTCATGAATGGGGGAACAAAGATTATACTGGCTGTTCTTTGGTGTGATACCTGATTCTCCCCCGTTTTTTCTTAACACACAACTACACTGAGTGCATATGCCTAGCGAGCTGTATGCAATGTTTTTATAAAAATGGCAACCGATGTGCCACCCTGATGAAAAAGCGATTCACTGTTACTTTGGGGAAAACATTATTTTTACCCATTGAATTCTACAATGTTTTGGGTTTTTCCTGTCCCTCTTTCCCAAACCCAAAACATTGCTCCTCCTTGGCATATGAGTAAGAGCTGACAGGGTCCTCCCTCGTTGTGGTGTGTATCAGCTTGGAAACGCCATGTCAAAGGTTACTGCGTTGGTTTTCATTTTCTGGTAGTTTTCTTCTTGGGGGGATACGGTGAAAAAATGATTCTCAAGGTACAGCTTGATTTATCATAGCAGAGCGATATGTCAATACTTCACCTTTTGGAATGAGCATGTAAATTGTGCCACACATTGAGAAAAATGAGTGCTACACACTCACTTGTAGAAAAGCAGTACTTGCTTTCGTTTTGAATACTATGAAGTTTTTCCCGTTGCCGTTTCCCTATGCTGCGAAATGCAGTCATTCTCCCTTTGCCTTGCTGAATAAGCGCAGACGGCCTGTGTTAGGCTTGTTGTGAGGGTGCATCTTTCTTGGGAGACGGGTCTTCAACTGTGTGCTGCACTCTTTCAGGGATATCAATGTTATTCTAACTTGGTGCATGCTCCAATACATGAGTCTCACAGTCGTCTTCTCATTTTCAGTTATGCTCTGCAGAGTTGTTCTGTTTGACCTAGGAAGACTTTAATCGGTCACGTATGGGAAAGTGCAGCTCAGTGGTGCCACCCGGTGGGCCATGGAACTCCACAGTAGAGTAAGAATGCATGACTGGTGAATTCACTGGGTGCATTCTGAAATCTTTCTCCTTTTCAAATTTTTGTGTTGTAGGAAACACAATTGCTCCGCCAATCGCATTGACGAAAAAGAGCTGTCTGCCTTCCTTGTGCTTGTTTTGAATGCGAATCTCCCTTGGAAAATGCTGTGTGAAAAGTGTGCTGCCCTGTCATTTACTGGCATTGAGTACTCTAAGGCATTGGTGCATGGTTAGTTCCTGATTGTCACTTGTTCCCATTCATGTATATTACGCTCTCCATGGTGACTGCTTTGGCTGTGCGTCTCGTCAGCCTTTCACATTCAGGAAAGCTCAACTCCACTGGGCCACAATGCGTGATCTCAGACATTCACAGTTACTGGTGGGAAAGCGTTGTGTGTGCCCCGGGAGAATTCTTTGTTATGTTTCTTTATAGCTTTTCCTGTCCTGGGAAAACAATTGCACTGTGGATTGCTGTTGGGAATAGCCTCTCTAGGCCTGCAGTGAATAGGCATCTTCCTTGGTGAAGTGTGTGCCAAATGTGTGCCGCAGTGTTATCTCATTGCTATGACTAGTATTCTTCATTGCTGCCTGCTGTAATACCTCATTCTCACTCTTTTCCCTTGATTTGTGATCCTTCCCTTAGAGGGCCTTTGCTTACGAGAGTGAAACGTCCGTGTTTCACGGATAGAACTCTGCGATACAAGTGCCCCAATGAGTGATATAAGTGCTCCCCAGTGACGAGCAGGAGAGCATTATTTGTTTATGGGGAGAATTCTAAATTGTTTTTCCCTATGGCACGAAACCTATAAGGACTACAATGCTGTGCCGTTTTCATTCTGAAGAAGCACGGAGAGCCTGTGTTAAACTGGTGGTGACGGTGGGACTTCCTGGGACAGGCTATCCAAGCGTGCGCTGCACTGCTATTCATTGGCAGTCTGTATTAAGCTGGCTTTGTGCATGCTCTCATCCCTGATTCTCAGAGCGTCCCTGTGTATACACTGTAGTAGTCAGGGACGTTTGGTGAGCAGAGTGCAACTTCACGTGCAGCCCTGACTGGAACCAGGTCTCCACAGCCATTGGAGAACAAGCAGGCTTCATTCACCGGTGAATGCTGAAAAGTTTCCTGTGTTTACACGGGCATCTAATGGCGAATACAATGGCTCTGCGGTTCATTTGCAACAAGGCCCGAGAGCCTCTGTTTTGTTTCCGGAAAATAAGAGTCTTCCATGGGAGCATTCCTCAAAACTGCACGTCACTGAATGGGGCAACAACGTTTATACTGGCTGTGTCTTTGGTGTGATACCTGATTCTCCCTGTTTCTCTTCAACGTACATCATACTACACTGAGTGCATATGCCTAGCAGAGCTGTATGCAATGTTTCCTGTATATGAATGCCAACACGATGGTGCCACCCTGAGTGAAATGACCGATTCACTGTTACTTTGGGAAAGCATTATTGGTTCACCTATTGAATTCTACAATGTTTTTGATTTTACCTGTTCCTCTTCCAACCAAAGCAGTTGCTCCTCCGTTGGCATGTATGAGTAAGAGCTGACAGGCTTCGCTCCCTCGTTATGAGTGTGTATCAGCTTGGGAAACGCCATGGCAAAGGTCTACTGCGTTGGTTTTTATTTGCTGGTAGTTTCTTCTTGCTGGGTGTACGGTGTAATAATTGATTCTCAAGGTACAGCTTGATTTATCATAGCAGAGCCATATGTCAATACTTCACATTTTGGAATGAGCATGTAAATTGTGCCACACACTGAGTAAAATGAGTGCTACACACTCACTTGTAGAAAAGCAGTACTTGCTTTCGTTTTGAATACTATGAAGTTTTTCCCGTTGCCGTTTCCCTATGCTGGGAAATGCAGTCATTCTCCCGTTTGCCTTGCTGAATAAGCGCAGACGGCCTGTGTTAGGCTTGTTGTGAGGGTGCATCTTTCTTGGGAGACGGGTCTTCAACTGTGTGCTGCACTCTTTCAGGGATATCAATGTTATTCTAACTTGGTGCATGCTCCAATACATGAGTCTCACAGTCGTCTTCTCATTTTCAGTTATGCTCTGCAGAGTTGTTCTGTTTGACCTAGGAAGACTTTAATCGGTCACCTATGGGAAAGTGCAGCTCAGTGGTGCCACCCGGTGGGCCATGGAACTCCACAGTAGAGTACGAATTCATGACTTGGTGAATTCACTGTGTGCATTCTGAAATCTTTCTCCTTTTCAAATTTTTGTGTTGTAGGAAACACAATTGCTCCGCCAATCGCATTGACGAAAAAGAGCTGTCTGCCTTCCTTGTGCTTGTTTTGAATGCGAATCTCCCTTGGAAAATGCTGTGTGAAAAGTGTGCTGCCCTGTCCTTTACTGGCATTGAGTACTCTAAGGCATTGGTGCATGGTTAGTTCCTGATTGTCACTTGTTCCCATTCATGTATATTACGCTCTCCATGGTGACTGCTTTGGCTGTGCGTCTCGTCAGCCTTTCACATTCAGGAAAGCTCAACTCCACTGGGCCACAATGCGTGATCTCAGACATTCACAGTTACTGGTGGGAAAGCGTTATGTGTGCCCCGGGAGAATTCTGTATTATTGTTTCTTTATACCTTTTCCTGTCCTGGGAAAACAATTGCACTGTGGATTGCTGTTGGGAATAGCCTCTTCTAGGCCTGTAGTGAATAGGTATCTTCCTTGGTGAAGTGTGTGCCAAATGTGTGCCGCAGTGTTATCTCATTGCTATGACTAGTATTCTTCATTGCTGCCTGCTGTAATACCTCATTCTCACTCTTTTCCCTTGATTTGTGTTCCTTCCATAGAGGGCCTTTGCTTACGAGAGTGAAACGTCCGTGTTTCACGGATAGAACTCTGCGATACATAGTGCCCCAATGAGTGATATAAGTGCTCCCCAGTGACGAGCAGGAGAGCATTATTTGTTTATGGGGAGAATTCTAAATTGTGTTGCCCTATGGCATCGAAACCTAATAAGGACTACCAATGCTGTGCCGTTTTCATTTCTGAAGAAGCACGGAGAGCCTGTGTTAAACTGGTGGTGACGGGGGACTTCCTGGGGACAGGCTATCCAAGCGTGCGCTGCACTGCTATTCATTGGCAGTCTGTATTAAGCTGGCTTTGTGCACGCTCTCATCCCTGATTCTCAGAGCGTCCCTGTGTATACACTATAGGAGTCAGGGAGCGTTGGTGACCAGAGTGCAACCTCACGTGCTGCCCTCACTGGAACCAGATCTCCACAGCCATTGGTCACCAAGCAGGCTTCATTCACCGGTGAATGCTGAAAAGTTTCCTCTGTTTACACGGGCATCAAATACCGAATACAATGGCTCTGCGGATTCATTTGACAACAAGGCCCGAGAGCCTCTGTTTCGTTTCCGGAAAATAAGAGTCTTCCATGGGAGACATTCCTCAAAACTGCACGTCACTGAATGGGGCAACAACGATTATACTGGCTGTGTCTTTGGTGTGATACCTGATTCTCCCTGTTTCTCTTCAACGTACATCATACTACACTGAGTGCATATGCCTAGCAGAGCTGTATGCAATGTTTCCTGTATAAGAATGTGCAACACGATGGTGCCACCCTGAGTGAAATGAGCGATTCACTGTTACTTTCGGGAAAGCATTATTGGTTCACCTATTGAATTCTACAATGTTTTGGATTTTACCTGTCCTCTTCCAACCAAAGCAGTTGCTCCTCCGTTGGCAGTATGAGTAAGAGCTGACAGGCCTCGCTCCCTCGTTGTGAGTGTGTATCAGCTTGGGAAACGCCATGTCAAAGGTATACTGCGTTGGTTTTCATTTGCTGGTAGTTTTCTTCTTGGTGGGTATACGGTGAAATAAATGATTCTCAAGGTACAGCTTGATTTATCATAGCAGAGCGATATGTCAATACTTCACCTTTTGGAATGAGCATGTAAATTGTGCCAACATTGAGAAAAATGAGTGCTACACACTCACTTGTAGAAAACATACTTGCTTTCGTTTTGAATACTATG